>JAJGOT010000391.1:150000-325000 GCA_022457155.1 Cladopsammia gracilis
GTTTTCACTTTTAATATCCAGACAGTCATCCCCAAATTTTCACCGTATCACACAAAAACTCCCCATTTCCATCAAACTTCCATTCCCAGACAGTCATCCCAAAGTTTTCACAGGCTTTCTGATGAGCACTCCACTTCACGTTTGTATAGGAATCCCACCCCAGGAGCAAGCGAGTGTTTCTACTACAAATACCATAAATCGAACGCCCGATTGACATTTCACACGACAAAAAAAATTAGTAGAACGTGAACAATTGCGAGTTTTACAGGGGGATAATTACTGTATGCTCATCACCCTGTTTTACCACAAAGCTTATTTATTAGCTTTTAGCTTACTAGCTATTCTTGGCTTTCACATGACGTCATAAAAATTAAAAAATCTAAAGGAAACGTCCTACAAAGCTGTTTCTAACATGGTATGTGGATACAAGTGTTATAATCTTTCACAAAAGGTTTCAGGTTTTACATGTAACGATGTTTTGCTTCCGATTTACAAAGGTTTTAAATGTGTCACGCAATGCGTCACGCTATTTCAGATAAGCCGCGAAAATAAACAAAATTGAATCAGCTGAAAGTTATTGTTTGCATTATAAGTGCTTATAAGCCGAGTTACTTGAGCTTATAGCAAATACAATATTTTTGGATGTGATTTTTGGTGTAATTAAGACTTTGAATTTTTGGCCGCCATCTTTGTGCCCCTCAGGGGCACAAAGATGGCCGCTCCATACATTTCTTACTAAAAATATCTAATACTCGTTCGCCTATAACTCTTGAACGAAATGCTTTTGAGCTTCAAAATTTGGCCAAGATGTGTATTTTTGAACTCTTTACAATTCCATAAACATTTTGGATTCGAAATCTATTTTTTAATGCCTCTGAATTTTGATATGACGTAAGTGAAAGCCAAGAATAGAGGCTTTTTTAATGCGAAGAAATATACAATTAACATAAAAAATGTTGCCTTACCTTGATCTCGGAGAAACTACTGTGCATTAAAAGCGCCGTCCGTGAAGAAGTAAATTTTCCAAATTGAAGGGGTTCCGTAATGAAAAAAAATCGTTGAATAAACTAAAGAGAAGCCACCGAAATCGCACTCGCATCGGCCGCCATGTTTTTTGTTTTGTTTGCACTTCGGGATCAGGGAAATTGCTTACCCCCCTGACCCCCGTTAACTAATAACTGTGATAGTGAACGAGTTTCTGGAAAATAGCGAGTCTGGAATAGGCGGTTTGTTTTGAACATTTCTTACAAATTCACGGAACTCCAATGGGAACTCGTATGGCATCCTCATACGCAAACTTATTCATGGACAAATTTGAACAACACGTAATTGACAACGCCCCCTTCAAACCCTTCGTCTGACGTGGATTCATAGACGACATCTTCATGGTTTGGACAGAAGGAGAGGAGAAACTTAAAACCTTCATCGGATACTTAAATTCCATCCACTCTAACATCAAGTTTACCCATGAATATTCAGTTTCTTTGCATCAGTCCCTACCCTTCCTAGATGTACTGGTACACCTCAGCAACAACCAAATCCACACAGATCTACATACAAAACCCACTGACAAACATCAGTACCTTCTCAAGTCTTCCTGTCACCCTAACCACGCCAAGAAAACTATCCCATTCAGCCTCCTTCTCCGAATACGCCGCATATGTTCCACCGACACCTTCTTTGATCAACGTAGCAAAGAACTTGTTAATTACTCATGCGCGAAGCGGCATGAGGTAAGGTTTCGGCTCCGTTTTTCTTGTTTTTTTAATTTTTATTTTTTGTGTCACGATTTTGCATGCAAATTTATGCACGCATATTTTAAATTGTGCACTTCCGGTTGACGTATTTGCCATTTTCACTTCCTGTTTAGTAACTTCCGGCTATTCTCACTTCCGGTAAAAGCGCGTTACTTAGGTGTCACGACAGAATCTCCTACAATCCTACATACATAACTATGTTCACGTTTGGTATATGTAAGACTAAGAAGAATCACTGGCTTCATTTTGGTACAGTCTTCATGTCCACAACATTCACTAGTAAACAACGTGGTTTGCAGGAACGATGACTGAATAAAAGGAGTAACTCTTCTCCATGTCGGACATCTTCTTATCATGTTTAAAATATGTCATAAAATTTTCTTACGCATGCGCATGAGTAAAGGCTGCTTGCAGCTTCTTGTTATCTTATAAAACGAGGGTACAGCCGACCCTCCCTACAAAGAGCCGTAACCAGAGTCCGCGCCATCCCACGGCACGAAACACTCAAGCAACAGGAACACACAAATTCCACAACAGATCGCACGCCATTCGTTATAACCTTCAACCCTGCTCTTCGTAAAATATCTTCAGTCCTAAAAAAACACCTTAACATCCTTCAATCCTCCCCTAACTGCAAAGACGCCTTCCCTGTGCCGCCAGTTACTGCTTACAGACGTCACGCAAGCCTTCGTGACCTTTTGGTACATTCCACGCTCCACAATAATACACCTCACGCGCAACAACCTGCCGGAGTTTATAGATGCAACCATCCACGTTGCCTCACCTGTCCTTTTCTCCAAGAAGGCCAAACAAATTACATTTTTACCGCAACCAATGAACAAAGAAAAATCACCGACAACTTATCCTGCAAATCCAAAAATCTTATTTACTTGATTGAATGTAAGAAATGTAAATGCCAATACATCGGAGAGACCAAACGGCAACTTAATGAACGATTTGGAGAACACCGCCGTTCCATCATAAACCATCATCAACTCAACGATCCCACTCCTGTCTCCCTACATTTCAATCAAGCTGGACATTCAATCAATGATGTTCTTCTAATCCCACTTGAACTCATACGCAGCAATCGTGACGCAGTGAGAAAGGCGAGAGAGGCTCATTTGATACACAAAGGGAAAACCTTATCTCCTCCGTAGGAATAAATAGACGTGACGAAACTCATTGACATACGACACCTAGTCTCCTGCACCAATAGTAATCTATTGTTTTTATTTTCATAATTTCAAACTCTTATTTGTAACGAACTTTTAGTTTTAACTTCATTTTTCATTTTTCTGTTAGCCCCTGAAGAAGGTTTGTTTTCAAACCGAAATATTGGGCAAATTCGTTTTAATATATATATAAATTTTGTTTTATTCTTTTATTTACTCCTTCATCGCCTTGCCGTAAGGATCAGTTTGCCGTTTTCTGATTTTGGTCTAGGATAGGGTAGGGTTTTTCGGTGTTTAGTCTAGAATAGGGTGGCAAAATGCAGCTAAAATGGTCTAGTATAGGTTAAGGGTCTCAGAGTCCCAGCGGCACACCCACCCAAAAATTTGCAGCGTACCCCCCCCCCTCCCCCCCCTCCCCCCCACCCGGGATGTCAAGTCGCAAAAGGTTAAGGGAGAGGGGGAGTGGATCGAACGAGGAGGAAGACTGGTTTCTACTGATTTTTGGTCACATGTCACAAAATCAACATGGCGGATCGTATTGTAACGAAGCATTTTTTCATTATCAGAATGAATGCACACCTTTTCAGCGTTCACCATCAATTGTTAAAACCCTGAAGAATACTTAACTGCCTAAAAAGCTGAAATTGGAGAGCTCAAAGCCGGTGAAATCTTCCTTCAAGAAGGTATTTATATAAGCTTACCTTTTGTCAGTGTGTATCGTTGTCACTGTTTAATATGATCTTGCTTGCTTCCTTCTGGTCGTTACCACAAGTTTCCAGTTGAATAGAACGGCCTTCTGTCATGACAACAACTTTGGAAGATTGAGTTCTCTCAGCGACAGCAGCAACTGAGCCAAGGATGTTTTAGCTTTTTCAAGCACTACGGAACCAACACGGTAAAGTAAACTTCATTTCTTATTCCTCCGCAAGCTACATCTTTTATTGTACATTTACTATTGTACCTTCGCGCGTACTTAATTTCGCGAAAATTCGGGAGCTGTATTTCGCGAGTATTAATTTTCGCGATTTCAGGAAAAAAGTGACCAAAAGTGTTACGCTTATTCAATTTCGCGATTTTGCCATTCCATTTCTTTACTCTCCCAAGCCCTAAAAGAATGTTCACAAAATAGCTATCTACATGTAGAATAAGAAGAACTTAAATTTTGAAGGGTACTAGCTTCTGGAAATTAAATCTAAATGCCAAATTAAATTTAACTACAAGGTGCCAATAAATGGAACATCTGATGACTGTACCAAAGAGGTTTTGGATGATCTACAGGCAGCTGAAGATAGCACTCTTAAACTCGAAATGTTATTTTAAGAACCAAATTTGTTAAAACAAATCGACAGGTAAGAACTTTTTTGTTGTTAAATTAAATTTCTTATTTTAAGAATTTAATTCTTACTTTAAGTCTTAAGAAATTGATTTTAAGGAAGAAAGTTTTCTTAAAATAAGAATTAAATTCTTAAAATAAGAAATTTAATTTAACAACAAAAAAGTTCTTACCTGTCGATTTGTTTTAACAAATTTGGTTTAAGAGTGTAGGAAGAGTGCTACAAGAAATTAAGACCAGAAAGAAATGATTTTTAAGAATTTTAAGGACAGAAGGGACAGTTTTAATTCAGGACAATTACCGACAAGTCTGTGACTCGCAACCTTTATTAATTATTTTAATACGCAATGTTTATATATATTTAGGGTATTAAATTTCGCGATTTTAATTTTCGCGCTCACTTTTATTCACAAGTATTAATTTTCGCGACGCCAAAATCCCGAAATTTAGTATGAACGAAATTTAGTAAGAATAAGGTACATCATGTCATATCAAAATTCAGAAGCATTAAAAAACAGATTTCAATTTGAAAATGTTTATGGAATTGTAGCGAGTTTAAAACCACATCTGGGCCAAATTTTGAAGCTCCAGAGCATTTTGTGCAAGAGTTTTAGGTGAATGAGAATTAGACATTTTTAGTAAAACATGTATGAGCGGCCATCTTGGTGTACGAAAGTGGTACACCAACATCATGGCGGCCAAATAGTCCAGTAAGGCTATGAAATTTTATAGGCGAAGATCGAACTAATTGCAACAAAAGCTTTTTAACTGTTTTTAGGCTCAGGACAACGTGTTAAACAACATACTAAAAGTTCCCCAAAATTCGGATGGAGGAACATGGTTAAATTGGCCTTTGGAAAAAGTGACTTCACCACAGGGTACCCAAGTCATGTAAAGATATTTTAATTTATTTTTATTCAATTTTCACTTTTTGGCATTAGGAGTGTCAGTTTTATTATAAGTGTTACAAATAAAGAACAAGCAATGATCAGCACCAGTACCTCTCGGTTGCACAAGGAATGCCTTGAAGATATCGAAGCACAACTAGATTGTATGGAAGTTTTACGCTCGTTTCTCTCGTTGTTGTGTTTTATTCACTTAATTGTTATTCAAGAAAGCCATGGGCCTGAAAGGTGAGCTAAGTATGACTTTATTATGGGTTTCATTCATTATTTTCGCGTTTTTTCTTGCATTTGATGTTTGAAAGATCACCTATTCACCAATCCATTTTTAGTTTATTCATTGTGAGTGGCATGGAAACGGCCATGGAAACCTGTTGCATATGTTGAAATGATCTGGATAAAACGGATGACAAAACCTCAGTATTAACTCTCAAGGGATGTGAAACAATAAATCGAATAAGCAATCGTCTTGACATCAGACCTGGGCTGAGTATTCATCGAAAATGCCGTCTTGACCTCATAAGACCTCCCAAGAAGTCGTCAAATGACCTGCAGGGTGAGGAGTCCAGCGGCAGGGGCGTTGTTAGACGCCGCTCGATGCAGCAGCAATATAATGCTAGGGAGCATTGCTTTTTCTGCGGAGAGCGTTCAAAGTATGACGGAAAGACAAAGGTGCTGGATGTGATCCCTGTAAGGACAACAGAATTCCAGGGTTTCAAAGCTGTGAAAGAAAGGAATGATGACTGGGCCCAGACTGTGTTTGGCCGTTTACAATATCTCCAGGATCTTCATGCAGCAGATGCTGTATACCACAAAGCATACAGCAGCAACTTAAGAACAGGGAGAAACACACCTCTGCAGTACAGTACTCCTGATGACAGCGGCTCTAAGAAATTCAAGAACTCTCAAGGACGACCAGTTGGCACTGTTAAGTACACAGCTTTTTTCAAAGTGATTGACTATCTGACTATTTATCCATCGCATTCCTTGGTCAAACGGTGCCTCTTATGAAGAAGTCTGCCTTTTGTACGTTCAGTATGTACAAAGAAGATATGGAAATGCCACAGTCGTGTTCGATGGTTACAAGGATGGCCCTACCACAAAGGATTGCACTCACCAGAGACGAGCAAGTTCCAACGCACCGCCAGTGTTGTTCGACCCTGGTATGCCTATCACATTGAAGAAGAACGACTTTTTGTCAAATAAGGAGAACAAGCAGAGGTTCATTACTCTTCATTGAGAGAAGTTAGAAAGCGCTGGTTGTACTGTCCTCAACGCGCGCAGCGATGCAGATCTTCTTATTGTTAAGACCGCAGTAGAAGCCGCCCGATCTCAAAGCACCATTCTCGTCGGAGATGACACCGACCTTCTTGTCTTGTTACTCTATTATGGTGAAATGGACGCACGGGATCTCTTCTTCAAGCCTGAGCCGAAGCAAAGAAGCAAAACACGGAGAATATGGAATATCAAGGAGACGAAGGCAGCTTTGGAGCCTTATGTGTCTGTTCAAACATACTCTTCGTGCATGCCCTACTCGGCTGCGATACAACTTCGCGAATTGATGGTATCGGTAAGGCGATGGCTCTGAAGAAGATAAAGAACAGCCATACTTTCCAAGAACAGGCAACCGTATTTAACAGCAACGTAAGCTCCGTGACCAAAGATGATATTGTAGCAGCTGGCGAGAAGGCATTGGTGTGCCTATATAATGGTGGCCTGAATGAAAGCCTAGATTCCTTAAGGTTACCGTGTACCTTCAGATCGAAAATTTATTGAATTTTTTTTTTTGGCGTCAAAATAAAGTTTACAGAATGAACTTTCATCCAAAAAAAAATTCTCGAAAAATAGTGAAAATTGACGGAGAAATGACGGTATAACTTTTGTGGGCGGAGTTTCTTTATGAAGCGATATTTTTTTTAAGCGCTGTTTTCTCAAAGTTAATTTTTCGCTTGTTGGGGACACTTTAAAGAGCTACAACTCAAAGGGAATTTGTTCAATTTTGCTCAAATTTGGACAGAAGGTAGGCTAACATACAATCAACAAAAATATGTCGGCGAATTTCTTATTTCCAAAAACTTTTTCGTCAAGAGCCATTTCTGTACGATCATTCCATTTTTTCTCCCTTTTTCGAAAATATTCTGTAACTTGCAATTGAATATGGGAACAAATCAAATTAGCAAAATACAATAATCGCTTTGAGTTATAGCGTTTTAAAGCTGATTCAGACGTTCAAATTTAGACGTCGTAAAAAATTCAACAATACATTTTATATTACCAAATGGTTTCCATATTTAGATAGCCAGCTCTATAAGCTTTAATTTGATATCTAGGTTTAGGTATATTAAGTGTAATCTTAAGACGCTAGAGCTGTTATACTGGAGACACCCCCGAAGGTACACTGTAACCTTAAGGTACACCAAGTTTTGTCAAAAAGTGGCTACAGGAAGTGCATTCGTCCAGCCAGAAAACCTTCCCCCGACCTCTAGTGCAGCCAGTTTCCACAGTCAGAGAGTTTATCTACAAGTCCAGCAATGGAAAGGCATCAAGCTGCAACCGCAAGAATAGGGCTGGGAGTCAAAGGATGGTAGGCTTCTACCAATCCGCACCACCCTACCGGCAGCACACGCATCTCTACTAGAGATGATCCGCTGTAGCTGTAAGAGTGACTGTAGCACTTGGAGGTGCTCATGCCGCAAAAACGGTCTGGAATGCTCTGCAGTTTGTGGAGTTTGCCGCGGTGTGAGTTGCACCAACTCACCAGTACCAGACCTCATTGAAGGAGACGGCTGATGGGAGATCTAAGAAACTCCTAGAGAACTTAGGACAGTGGGGGGGGGGGGGGACTTCAAGTAACAATATACTGAGAAAATTAAGAAAAGGGGTTTGTTAACCACCCTATTCACCCTCTGGATCTGCCACTGGAGAAATAGATTCTGGTTCAGGAGAACGTGCATTAAACGGGGGCACCTAAACTTTCTATTTATAGACCAATATCACGCTAGCATGGCACAAAAATATATTTAGTTTATTGGGGAAAAGAGCCCAGCATCAAATTCAGCATATCGATATTAGTAAAATTACAAAGTTTTGCAAAGATTGCTAGCAAAGTAACGATGATATGAAATTTTGAAACTGAGCATTTTTACAAAGAAATGTATGGTGGACGGGCATAGATTGCCCGTCCAGCCTCGTTTTCGTGTTTTTCCCATACATTTCTTTATAAAAATTAGGCAAGAGTACTAAGTTTCAAAAAAGTTTATATCTCCGTCAGTGTACGAGCAATCTTTACGAAACTTTACAGTTTTACTAATATTGATGTGCTAAATTTGATACTGGACTCTTTTCGCCATTAAATTAAATATATTTTCATGCCATGCTAGCGTGATATTGGTCTATTGGCAGTTAATCATGATATGAAAAACTATATTTTTCTGACAATTGACATTTATCAGACATGATGTTGTTGTTGTTTTTATCATATATAAATACATATGCTTTTTTGATAAAGACCTTTCTACAATCATCTATCTGCATTTTTCTCCTAAATGCATTTTATAATGTTCTTTGTACTTGGGTACCCTGTGGTAAATAAAATCCTTTAAAATAAGCGTTGGTGTGATAATTTGTAAAAAGCAACGAGTAATTTCTCCTATTTAGACATATATACACTTATCTCGTCACAAAATAAAGCGACCGTTGACTTTTTTGCATTTCTGAATATTCCAAGACTTGGGTACCCTGTGGTAAAACGCTCTAAAATTCAGTTTCAAATTTTGGTGATGTTCCTCTGAAGGAATTTTGGCAAACTTTCAGTATGTTGGTTAGGCTATCCATCCCCTTCATATTGCATCGAGAAAGTTTTTGTTGCAATTAGTTTGATGTTGAGTCAGTCTTACTGGACTAAAACTTCAAAGTCATGATTGCACAAAAAGTCTCATCACAAAAGATTGGATTCACTATATTAAGTTACATTATATTAGCTGATAAGCATCATGCTACATGTACAATGCAAAAATAACTTTCAACTGCTTCAATTTTGTTTATTTTCACAGCTTATTTGAAATAGCATGACGAATTGCGTGACACATTTAAAACCTTTATCAATCAGAAGCAAAACATCTTTGAAACCTGAAACTTTTTGTGAAAGATTATAATACTGGTATCCACATACCATGTTAGAAACAGCTTTGTAGAATGTAAAGTTTAAATTTTTGAATTTTTATGCCATCATGTGCAAGCCAAGAATAGTTGTCTAACTGACCAATTTCTTGTGTGACAAAAAGCTTTTGTCTCACACAGTTTTTAAGCTTACAAAACTGTGTAAGTGGCATTTGTATGACTGTGGACTGTTCAGTTTAACTGCTGATATGAGTTGAGATTGGTAAGGCTGTGGCTATGACTGTTGAGATTGGTATGACTGTGGACTGTTCAGTTTAATTGCTCAGTTTATCCAGTTCATTTAGTCTCTGCAAGGCATGTGTTCCTCGGTGGTCGAGTGGTTGTCAGTTTTGGGAATTGGAGTCAGGAGGCACAAGTTGAAGTCCAGCTCAGGAACTTCTTTTTTTTCTTTACTTTTTTCTTTCTTCTTCAGACTGGACATTACAATAACAACAACAACAAACAAAACTTTATTAGACATATAAACTTAAATACAGTTGCCCTGCAAATATGAAAGTGATGTACTTTTTTTTTTGTGTTCGTCAAAAATCCTAACGTTAAATTTTAAAAAAATATTGAACCTTGTCAGTTTGAAAACATAAGCTTACCGCAATATTGTGTTATGCGTTTGCATTTCTTATTCACAGGGTTGGCTCTTAGGAGCCCTTGATTCACTCTTGTTTTAACCTCTGTACAATGGCTACCTCTCCATAATGGCAACGGCCACTAAAGCTTGTCACAGCTGCCAAAATAACCTCTCCACCACGGCCACTTAAACAATGATTGACGAACGGTGTTTTGGCGTACATTAATAAAAGGTCAAGAAACCTGATATGTACTGCACGTTGTCCGGCTGTACAGTATCTTATCAATTGCGGCACATGTTTAGTGCACGATTTTGACCCTCCTTAGTAAACCAAAGTTACAGTCGGCGAAAGAAGCATTAGCAGCTGCTGATGATGTACATGTAGCTTTGTTTACTGAGTTTCATGGGAACGAAGAACTTGTCCAAGCTGCAAGCAAAGTAATGGCTTTGCTTAGTAAAATGTGTGAAAGATCACTCAAGCAGACAACCCTTGACAGCTTCATTTCACGAAAGAGAAAATAAACTGTATAATAAAAGCAAACGATCATGTACAAACTGTTGTACTTATTGGACCTTACTCGCTTTGTTTTGTTAACATTTTTGTTCTGAACACTTGATTTCTGTTTTATTGAATATTTTGGTTGTGTTTCATATTCATACATGTATGCTATAAATAAGCATTTTTATTGAAATAAAATGTTGTACCTCTCCATAATGGCCACTTCCCTCTGTCCCCAAGGTGGCTGTTGTGAAGAGGTTTGACTGTCGCTCTGTCGCATTCTATTGTTTTGGCTTTTGTTTCAGTGTATGCATTATACAGGGTTGGAAACTTAAAGTTCAGCATCCTCTATTTCAAGGGTGAGCGAATTTCAGGATGACACCAAAAAGTGTACAATATTTCTATACTTACCAAGAAGATTTGCCACTTGCCTGTGTGATAACATATTTTCTTGATTAAATGCTGGCCCCGAGTTCTAAATAAATGCCCCCTGGCATTTTTTTGAGGTACATGTACTGTGTTTATCTGAGGCCCGGTGTTTATTTGGTATTGTGTAACTGATTGTTACCATGAAATGTATAGTTTTAGGTGGAATAAACTGCAGCAGCCATTCCACCTAATGATATGTTCCATATGCTTTGTTTCAGTACAAATATTATATTAATGATTACAGTGTACGCTACAGCCGCTTTAAACTGCTATTTTGTCAGTTTTAAATGAAAAAAAAAGAAACATTAACAAATAATGACAACAATAGTCACTGCATAGTCTCTATTTTGCTGGATTTTTTGTCAATGGGGCTTTCAAGTAATTGAGATGTAAAATTCATCATCTTTATCATCCTGGGGATCGCTCCATTGTTACTTTATCCAGAGTTAATAGTTTATATGAAAAGACAAATAAAAGTCTCAAGGTCAGGGATCATCAGTTGAATTTCTGGTTAAATTTATTGACTATTATAGTCTCTTTGCATTATACAGGGTTGGAAACTTACAGTTCAGCATCCTCTATTTCAAGGGTGAGCGAATTTCAGGATGACACCAAAAAGTGTACAATATTTCTATACTTACCAAGAAGATTTGCCACTTGCCTGTGTGATAACATATTTTCTTGATTAAATGCTGGCCCCGAGTTCTAAATAAATGCCCCCTGGCATTTTTTTGAGGTACATGTACTGTGTTTATCTGAGGCCCGGTGTTTATTTGGTATTGTGTAACTGATTGTTACCATGAAATGTATAGTTTTAGGTGGAATAAACTGCAGCAGCCATTCCACCTAATGATATGTTCCATATGCTTTGTTTCAGTACAAATATTATATTAATGATTACAGTGTACGCTACAGCCGCTTTAAACTGCTATTTTGTCAGTTTTAAATGAAAAAAAAAGAAACATTAACAAATAATGACAACAATAGTCACTGCATAGTCTCTATTTTGCTGGATTTTTTGTCAATGGGGCTTTCAAGTAATTGAGATGTAAAATTCATCATCTTTATCATCCTGGGGATCGCTCCATTGTTACTTTATCCAGAGTTAATAGTTTATATGAAAAGACAAATAAAAGTCTCAAGGTCAGGGATCATCAGTTGAATTTCTGGTTAAATTTATTGACTATTATAGTCTCTTTGAGACTTCTTGTTTTTTATTTTCATCAACGTAATATTAGGAATATTTTGATCAATTTTCATGTAGCTTTTGAATTAAGAATTTAGGAATAAAAAATCTAAAATGTGATCATGAAAACTGATTTAAAATTACCCCTATTTAATAAATGCAGGCCCCCGAATATATGCAAGGCAGGGTTTTAAATAAATGCCCCTGGTGTTTAATCAGGAAAATGTGGTACATGTAGTTTTTGATATCGCCTACATTTTCCTGGAACAACAAGTCCATCTTCAAGTTTAAAATAAGCCCCCCCCCCCCCCCCCCCTCTAGAAGCCCCCTGGAAGTCTTAATAGAATGTTTATGGTTTGCCAGGTTTAATTTCTTTTTTTCTCTTTAGACTTTCACTTGGCTAAACCCTTGTGTGATGGTGTGTAAAGGGAAAATACATGTACACTAAGACCATTAGCAGTCTGGAGTTTGGAATAGACCCAGCAGTTTGGGCATCAAGTAAGTGGTCCTGAATGGTTGATACACATAAGATTGACCATAAATAATAATAGTTTCATAAATAATAATAGATAATTTTTGGTACTTATGGAAAATGTATTTTTTTTTCTAGGAAATACATGTACTTGAGATGTTAAAAGAAATCACTGATGGCCCTGGCCTTGAAACACCTTCCATGTGGTTTGCCACAAATAAAAAATGCAAAATACCAAGATCTCAAGGAGAGAAATGAAAAAAGAAAAAAGTGGAGAAGGCCAGACGAATGAAATTTCAATTACAAACGTTTACAGAATGAAGAGGTTTTGGCTTAGATACAGTGTAGTTCAAGGTACAGTGTACATGTATCAGATGAAAGTTATTGTCTATATTTACAGTCAAACCGGATGTTCTTTTGATGGCAACTTTGCAAACTTCCACCGCAACATTGGTATTTTGATTGACAGTTTGCTTTGAGCAAGTTGGAAGTTACGCGAGCAAGTTGCTATTTCAAACTTGTTGTCAGTTGCAAATTGCGAATTTTGTGAAAACACGTCCTTCTTCAGTTATGGCTCACGTACATCGCAATAATACCACCTCGGTTGAGAAAAGAGAGAGAATAATGGTTGTCTGGTGTAAAACAAGAACAAGAACAAATCGCACACATTGTTGGATTATCAAGGCAAACTGTATCCAATATTGTAAACAGATTTTTACAACACGAGACGTATTTTCCCAGTAAACCTGGCTGAGAGGAACGAACAGTTTCTACTCCTGAGATCATAGAGTTTTTGGAATACTGCAAGGCAACCAAACCAAGTACTTTCAATTCAGAAATCCGGCAACTGACAGCAAGATTGAAATAGGAACTTGCTCGCGAAAGTTGCAACTTGCTCGCACAACTTCCAACTTGCTCGAAGCAAACTGTCAATCAAAATACCAATGTTGCGGCAGAAGTTTGCAAAGTTGCCATCAAAAGAACATCCGGTTTGACTGTAAATATTGTGTACTAGTAAGTTTCATTGTATTTAACCTTTTTCCAGCCAAATAATTTACCCCATAAGTCAGTTTAATGCTGTGGTATAGTACATAGGTTCATGGGATACAGAGCACATGATGTAATCTAGTTATTCTGAAGTTGACAGAGCAAGTTCAATACTCCTGGAATTTTGTAAGCTTTCACTTGCTGAGTGTGTGGGTTGGGCCAAAAACCCCACCCTCCTGCACACTAATAAAAGGTTATAAAGTTAGCTGAGGTTATTTGTTCATAACAATTAGTTGCCAATAAAAAACAAGCTGAAGAGGTCTCTATGGTCTATGGTCTTTGTGATATCCGGTATAATCAAGGACTCGGTAAGGCTGAGGCTGATAACACTACTGTACGTCTTACCTTGACCTTCATTATTCTGGATATCACAAAAACCTCATGCAATGATTGTTTATTATATTATTAATTTATTATTAAGCGAGGCCAACTTAAAAACATGGACAGGGAATAGTAAAAGTTGTATTTTTATAACAGTTGGTCATTCTATTTATTTTAGAATATTAGCTGTACATGTACATGTATGTGATATGGCAGTAAGTTGTTAGTAACATTTTAATTTCATTTACTAGAAATGGAAGCACAGTGGCTCACAGTAGCTTGATCAGGACACACGGGAGAATGGAGAACCGTACCCATTGAAGAAAACAACTAACATTGTCAAAGTATGTTGATTTAACAATAATTTTCTTATTACCAACCAAGGCTACATGTAGCTTTGTTATTACAGTTATCATAGGGAGCCCAAAGGGCAACAACTCAGTTTTTCTTCTCACTGAAGATACATGTAAGAGTTGCATATTAAATTATGCCCCCATGGCACTGCCAAAGCACAGCCCTGCCAAACCCATCTTTCTGAATTTTGTAGTACAGTCGAACCTCCGCTAACGGACACCTCCCGTAGGCAGACACCTCCCATAAGCGGACACTTAGTCGTGGTCCCAGCCACATACGAACACTACATTTTTAACCTCCCATATTAAAGCGGACACCTCTCTTAAGCAGACACTTTTTCTGGTCCCGATGGTGTCCGTTTATGGGAGGTTCGACTGTACATTAACGACAGGACTCACGCTAGTCTATCATAAACAAATATTATTGAAACTCCAAACATAATATCAGATCTTATGTGATACATTCTAGGTCTGCAGGTGTACTAATTAATTGACAATGACTGTAGTTGTGAGACAGTTTGCTAATTTAAAGTGCCACTGCGATCAAAACTTTTGATTTTAATTTTTTTACATTTTCGTGTACTGTCGATTAGACTTTCTTACTCATCTTGCCAAATTTCAATCCATTACGAACATAAGAAGTCATTTTATTTTAACATTTATGTCTGAGAATTTACGGCAGCCATTAATCAACCTTGTTCCAAGGCTTGGTTGCGAATGGGATAAAGTGACGTCAAAGGTTCAAACATACATGTACCTCATGGGTTGAAATTATAATAACAATCAGCATAGAAAATTGCACAAATAACAAGTCCAATGTTTTTGTTGCTTCTCACTTGATTTTCAATACTTACTGTTATTGTTGACGTTACTTTACTTAAATGTTATTGTTGTACTTATTGTTGACGTTATATAATCTATATATATATATAATCGAAATTAAAGACAGTAGGGAAAGTTTGGTAGCAGAAAAAAAATTAAAGCCTTTGAAGTTTGTTGTAGTTGCCGTAAAAAAAAGGTGCATGGCGGTCCCTTGGGAAAAGTAGTAAAACTGCAACGAATTTGCATATGTCAAAACAATAATTTGAAACCTGAAAACACACTGGCATGTAGAAAGTCACAAGTATACAGACAATTCTCTGTTTTCTTTGTAGTTTCGCTTTCCCAGTTAAGATTAAGCTTTTCCAAACTCTCAGCCTTCAATTCCAAGTATATTCCACCGCGCTAAAACATCACAGAAAGTTTGGAGTGTCTTCGGGCTGGGAATAAACATAAGCCGCCTTTGTTTTCGCAAGCATTCCATCGATCCATCCGCGTGATCTCCGTCTAAGTGAGATAAACATTCGTCGCTTGATTTTTGCTCGTTTTAAGAGCGGGACTGTTGTGTTGCTTGAATCTCGCTTGTGTCTGGCCATAACTGAATTTTCAAACGGGATGGCTTGAATATGGCCCGATTCTCGCTCACATCCAAACGCCTGGCCAAATTTCACAGCGGTACATACGTCTCGCTCTGTTCTTGCTCCATTCTCGTTTGTTTTTCTTACTTGTGTCAGTCGAATTATCGCCATGACTTGTCACGTTTGATTCTTGCACACTAAGCGTGCTATCGATCGCACACTAAGGCCCCGTTTACACGGGTCCGGACAAATTTTTGCACGGACAAAAACTTGCACGGTTCCACCTTGCGTTTACACGGGACCGGCGGAACTGGACGAATTTTTGAACGGCTAAGTGTGCAAGTTTGGGACCTGAAAAAAGCAGGTCAACTTTTTGACCGGCACGGTTCCATATTTCGTACGGACTCGTGTAAACATCCGAACCGTGCAACTTTTTGCTCAGATAGCGCGGTTAAGGCCTGGAATCTAATTATGTTTTGCCTGGCTGCATAGCAAAAATGAAACAGTTTTGTTACAATTTGTCCCAGGTTTGTTACATTTTGTTAGAGTGATTTTCGTATGACCTTGAAAAACGGTTCGGAGAGTGTTTGCGATTTGTTTCATCCGCCAATGATTGAACAGATCGAAACAAAATCCTCGTTTCGTTTCCCGCGTAAACAACCCCAATATGGCAAATGCGCTTGTTCGATAAACCAATCGGAATGTCGAAAACAGAATGACGTCAAACAGAATTTTCAGAGAGTTCTCGGACAAAAGATCAAATGTACTGTGTTGTGCGTGTTTTCGAAAGTCGGTGGAAATTTAATGGTGTTTTTTGTATCTGTGGTTATTTCAGAGGTCTTTCTCATTAAATAGCCAAGGAAGTAGTCTTTCGTGCTTCGTCATTTCATCAGAAGTGAGTTTACACCGAAGGATGGAGAGCCCGAAGGTTCCATTTTCTTTGGTGGCCTCCGTCTTCCTCCAGCTTGACAATCTCCGGTCGCGATTAATTTTTCGCAAATTGTTCGAGCGGTATTGTAGCATACGCGGTTTTCGCGTGCACTGACTGCAAAACTTCCAATTTCTGCATAGTCTGCCAAAATCTGGTACCTTTTTTTGCAAGGGATAGGCTATGCCAGAGTTGTAAAGTCGTTCACGAGTATTTACCCTCCAGTTCGGCATTTTGTTGTTTCGAGTTGCGGAAAAAAGCGGAAAATTACTTTTTTTTTGTATTCAACATGTTGCATGTTCGATAAGCCAATCAAAATCCGCGCGCGTTTGACTCTGTTCGATAAACCAATCTAATGTTTACTTTTCGCGTTCATTTGTTGTTTTGGCTCTGTATGCGCGTTCCATTTCAAGGTCATACGAAAATCGCTCTAAATTTACGACAAAAGAAACAAACAAAAGCAGATTATAGATATGAGGAGACGAGCGGCAGCAGCATGCATCGCTATTTTAGCCGGATTAGCTGGGCTTTTGCAGTACACGTTGCTGCAAATGGCTATTGTTTCCGATCTTCATCGATCAAGGCAACTTATACGTTTGAATTTCTTGGTGAGCATGTACAGCTCACGAAACAACCAACGGAGGGAAAAGTCACGGGCCAGAAAGCCAAGAAAGGCATGGATTCGTCCAGGGCGAACCTCTAAATGGTGGGATAACTTTATGAGTGGCGTAATGTTGGAGGAGGAGTGGAAGGAAAACTTCAGGATGTCGAAGTCGACTTTCTTTAAGTTGTGTGATGCCGTCAGGCCATTTCTTGTGAAACAATGCACGAACATGCGAATGCCTGTGTCTGTCGAAAAGCAAGTGGCAGTCACCCTGTACTATCTTTCGGATGAAGGGAGATACCGCAAGGTAGCGAACGCTTTTGGGCTTGCAAAATGCACAGTGTCTGTTACAGTTCGAAGGGTGTGCACTGTTATCTCAACTGTTCCTGGTCCTCAATGTATTACACTACCCAAGACTGAGAATGAACTGGAAGAAGCTAGCTGTTCAACAATTTTATAGCAAGCATGGCTTTCCTCAGTGTTTTGGTGCGGTTGATGGAACACATATTTTTATAAAACAACCAAATAAAAATGCAACTGATTTTCTGAATCGCAAAAACAGATTCTCTGTAAACGTGCAAGCCACCTGCAACTACAAGTACTGTTTCTCTGATGTTGTTATTAAATGGCCAGGAAGTGTACATGATTCTCGCATATTTTACAACTCTGCTTTAAACAAGGTGCTGAGAGATGGTGCCATCCCACCACTGTATAAACATTTAACACCAGACACTGTACCAGTTCCTGTTTGTGTGCTGGGAGATCCAGCTTATCCCTTGTTGCCTTACCTCATGAAAGAGTTTCCTGGAGGAGGCAATACAGTCCAGGAGCAATACTTTGGATACCGTCTTAGCTCTGCTCGGATGGTAATCGAGTGTGCTTTTGGGAGGCTTAAGGGGAGATTTGGTGCCCTTCGCAGAGAGATGGACATAAACATTGATGATCTCCTAATAGTCATTCATGCATGCTTTGTATTGCATAACTTTTGTGAAATCAACAATGATTATATCCCTCAAGAAGATGTTGACAGAGCTATTCAGTATGACAATGAGTTTCAGCCACCTACTTCTTCTCCTGGCAGACAGCAAAGTACAGAAGCTCAAAGTAAAAAAATAAGAGATGCATTTGTGCAATTTTTTGATTAAATATTTACTTCAAAAGCACCATTTCTGTCTTGAAGGACAACTGAGGCATTTAATAATGCAAAACACTGAGCCTAAATTACAAGACAGTGCATTTTTGACAGACGTTATTGTTTCTGAAACTTGTGCTGATTTGCTGTACCGTTCATTACATCAACTTTAACATGCTTAAGGACCCCATGTTTACTTATTCTTACATGACACTGCCTGGGGTTTTTACAATTTAAATTATATTGTTAAAGGAGTGTGAGATTTAAAAACAAAAGAAACCATATCTTTGTATAATGTATGATTTTTTAAACAAGGTTTTAACTTTAAGATTCAATAAATTGAAGGCAAACATCTTTAATTTAGTCTCTTATTTCCTCTGCGCATAAACACTGTGTGGAGAATAATCAGTGAAAGATAAAATAAAATGGCTATATTTAGCCAAACTGGAGAAAATCTTCAAAAGTTTTCACTGATGCAATAAATTTTTTTCAAGACAACAAAAGACAAAGCTCTCAAATGGTCTTGTTTTTTCTTTTTCGAAAATTGTTCATAACTTGGTAAAGTCATTGTTGTTCCTGTTCATAGTGGCACGATACGAAAAATCAGGGAAATCATAAATGCTTGCCGTTTGATGTACTTCTTGTGATGTTGAGAATGGTGCAGGCTGGGAAAGGAGACTACCAACGAGGCCAAAACCATTGTTGAGGGCTGATGTCAATGACGTAAACCCCTGAAGAAGCGAATCCATTGTTTTCTGGTGCTTTTTATCTGCCTCCTCCATCTGGTCGAGTACTTTTCTTTTCAGCTGGAGGTCCTCTCTAGCTACAGCCAACAGCTGGTTGTCTGTCGACAGTTTCTTTGTCAATTTACTGTCTCGTTTTCCTTTAAGTTGTTTTTGCAGCAGTTGCCTTCGTTCTGCTACTTTGTCATTGGTGACTGACTCTACCTCTTCCGTCGGGACGACAGGCACATCTTCCGTTACACTATCCACGCTGTCATCGTCGAGTTCACTTGATGAATCTAGGTCTATTGACGAAGTGTCAATACCGCATGCAATGGACTCAACTGCAGGAGCACCAGACCATATCTCACAACACTCTTCATAGAAAGTGGTAACCACTCTTCCCCCTCCACTGCGCCTTCCCTTGTCCACTGCCTTTCGGAAGTTTAACTTGATCCTTTTTAGTTTGTTTTGGATTCGGTCTTTGTTAAAGCTTCCTGACGCCTCGGTACGTCGGGGGAATTTCTCCTTGTCGTTATCAGGGTACTTTTCCAAAAACATTTTGGTTACGTCTTCGTACTTGCTCCTGACCGTTTCCCAATCAACCCCTTCCCCTGCTTTTCCAGCTTTGTAGTCTAAAACTACATGCAGCAACAAATTAATTTCTTCGTCTGACCACGTAAAGTTTTTGTCTGCCGCCATGTTTGATTTGCCGCGTACAGCAAGGGCTGCAACATGATTGGTTTAAAGCATTAGAGATAACCAATCACAACAGAGACGTTAAAAAGCCATTCAAATGCCGCGACTGGTCCAAAATTTGCACGGATCCGTGTAAACACCACTGCAATCTGTAACAGCACGGATCCATGTAAACACGTGGTCCAGGAACAAAATTTGTCCGTGCAAAAATTTGTCCGGACCCGTGTAAACGGGGCCTAAGAGAAACAAAAGATTTAGTCTTGAAAAACAAAACAAGTGTTCTCTCCTTTGTTAAATCTAGTTAAATATGCGCATATCCGTGTTTTAGGACACACTAAGCGTGTTGTGTCACTGTGTTGTGAGCATGCTATCACCTTTAGCTTTAAAGTCATAAATTATGGAGGGTCACATTTATTATTATGTAATGTAAGGGCATTTTAAAAATGTTTCAGCTTTGCATATCATGCCGTAAAAATGATTTTTGATTGCTCGAAAACCATTAATTTTTCTTAAAAGTTCATCTGCAGCTAGTGATACATGAGTACTATAACATTTGAAAGTTTCCATTATGAAGTGTCTGACTTAAGATTTTGAAAAGAATTACATTGTTTAAAACAAAGGGCAATAAGCTAGCATTGCTATAGTAACCCCTGTCCCTTGGAAACCAGTGACACATAAAACTTTGATCACATTTTATAAACTTGGTGAAGTATAAAAACAATCAAAGTGTGTCTTCTCTGCAAAAGCCGAGTCGAGCCAATCACCCCTAGAAAGTTATTTTCAGAATCAACTCTATGTACATTGAACAGTTGAATGGTAAAATATTTCTTGTTTTGAATGTCGTGTTAGTGAGTTATAGAGATTCGAATTTACAAAATGCTAATTAGCTGACGTCAATCCGGGAATCATTTATTATACAACTACTTGTTTACACCTCCAAGTAATATTTTTTACGAATCAATTGACTATCCAAAGTTTATTTTTATTGTAAATTGGCGTAGAAATAATGGCAAATTCCCGGGTTGACATCATCTAATTAGCATTTTGTAAATTCAAATATCTATAACTCACAAACGCGACGTTCAAAGCAAGAAATATTTTACCATTCAACTATTCAATGTACATAGAGTTGATTCTGAAAATAACTTTCTAGGGGTGATAGGCACTTCTAAGGTGAACCACTCCTCAATTTATCTGAAATTTCATTTTTGAAAGAAAAAAATGTTTCGAAGAAGACTGTTTTGTGTAAAGAACAAACTTTGGGTATTAAATAACACTTTGTGAAAAAGGAGGTACTTAGTTTTGCAATAATTATTAAGATAATGATGAGTGTCTTTTATTGTGGTTTCCGAAAAAAAATTCAAAGATTCAGTCTGCGATGGCCGCTTCTTTCTTGCTTTGCCATCGTCCGACGATGGACGGCAGCACTTAAAAGCGCCTTTTAAAAGAAGCTTGAAAATTGCCGGCTAAAATAACAGTATGTGCAGATAATTCATCCCAATTTTGAGCAGTGCCATAAATCAAACGCATTTTATGCCGAGCCTCAGCTTAGTTGGTATTGGGTATTAAAATTGGACAGCATTCTGTTATAAGTTAAAAAATAGCTTTACTGAAGCAAATCATCAAGTGACGTGACAATTCCCCAACCCTCACTTTACAGATCCTGAAGCAACTTGCACTCTCACAACCAGACGACGTGGACATGTTTTTAAAGACTGCAGCTTCACATTTTCTCAAGTTGCAATCCATTTCAATTCTGGTCATTTGCACTTCAAGACACTTTGTTATAGTTTTAGTGCAATAGTGGAGTAATATTGTTAACAGAACTTATCCATTATTTTTAGGTTTGTGTCAATACAAATATGTTTTTTTTTTGGCTTGTCAAAGTGATACTAAAATATGTGACATTGCCCCTTTAAGGCACTACAATCAAAATAGGCCACTTGTGTTTAGAGCTAGACTGACGAAAAACCTGTTTCTTACTATTTCAGAGCATGTTTCCACCAACAGAGAAGGAATTCATTGTGAGACTGATTACAGATGACCGGGTCACAGTGACAGTACATGTACAACTGGAAGCCACTTTTAAGGACCTGTTAGCATTGTAATATTGTATTGTAATGTTATGTGACATTGAAAGTATGGTACCATAGAATTCCGAAAATAACGCCCCTTCTAAACCAATGTTAATTTTGAAACTTACAGTGCAAAGTTTCTACATGTTTCCACAATATCACCAGCTAATTCTTTTTATCATTTTGCAAACTGCGGATACGTGTGAAGCAATAAAGTGAATATAATCTTTGTATTTTGTAACTGTGCACTCCTGTGATAAACACGAAGCGACAAGATAACAGTCCATTGTACTCAACTTTGCAAGGAGGCATGCCTGTCAATTCAATTTGCGCTCTCTTGTTGGCTAACTTGTGAAAACGTTTGATGGTTGCTCATCGATCATGATAAGGCACATCGCACTGTAAATGTCAATTTCCTACCTGCTAGACGTGACAATATTGCCCAAAGTAACAGCCCGGCACCCTGAAGTAGCTGCTACTTGAATGTTGCAGCCCCTTTTGGGTGTTAATTCCAAACGAGGGAAAGGGGGCGTTAATTTCGGAATTCTACCGTTTAAAAATTAGGAAAACTATACTCTTAAATATTTATTTTTGTGTCTACCCTTGGAACCAGAGAGATTCTATGCTGTAACATGATTCCACTATACACATCACATAAGATGAGTTGAGGTTGCTCGTAAGGTTTCTCTGATAGGTTCACATATATCATACTACATGAAGTACATCGTGGATGTTAAACGTGAACTGTCAAATAAATGACGAAAGTGCTATATCACTAATAACACAATTGACTGCTCGAACATGCCTCGTGAAATTTAGGAACAATTTTTTGTATGCTTGATGTCATGAATGAATATTAATTTTTCATGCAATTCTCTTAGTTAAAAGCTGTAAAAAAAGGTCCAAAGAATGCATCATGCCTGACAATTACCTAGAATAAACCAAACAAATAAACAGGCATAAGGAAAGACAAGTACAATAGAAATGAGAATTATTTAAATGAAGGTTTGTAAATCCTGATACAGAACAGCTATAATAATACTGCATCACTGATACAGAACACTAATAGATGGTTTTCACTCACGTGACCTTCAGTCCTATGGGACTCAAATGACAAAGGCCATGGTGGCCACGTTGGTGCACATAACAAAAGAAGTTCATTAAAATTCTTTTGTAGGTGTGCTCCAACATGGCCACCATGACGTAACGTGCAAACCACCTATAGGAATGCTAAAAAGCTGAATCACTATTGTTCTTTTATAAATCATACAAAATATACGCAGCAAAGCTGTATGAATATTTATAATAGGTCGCCTGGGGCTCGCCATTGTAAATGTTCATACAGTTCTGCCGCTCATATTTTATATATTACTTACAGTACTACATTGTATAATATAAGTACAATATGCTGATATGTTATCGGAAAACACAGTTGTGATATAACAACGAAACAGCTGTCCACGGTTGCAACCCTACCTTAACGGTTTCTTTCGTATTGGTGTCTCGCAAAGTCAACTTTTTTACGTAGTCAGATCAGCCTTGCAGTTTATTGTATGTTTGTTAATTTTTTGGTTGATTATGTCTCTTGCAGATCCTACATGTACGTATACTGTTAGCAGCTTTACCATTTGCAGTCTTTTGCAGATTTTACTTTTATCTCAGAATAGGCCATTTTCACAATGACGTTATTTACTACAACTCCCAGAGTTCACTTTGTTTTTCCTTTCTTATTAAAATTTTGAATCCAGTCGAGGTTTAAGGTGGAATGGTACCCTAAAATACGATGTCTAGCTTCCAACGTTGGTTTTTTTAAAATGGCAAAATTGGAATCTTAAAACACTTGAGAAATCCCATTTTGAAAAAATTTCACTAAATTTGCAGCAATGGTGGTATATAATTTTCCCGTAGCAATGGCCCTAGCAACTATTGTTTACATTAGTTAAATGCTCATAAAACCTGCTAAATGAATGCTCCCACGCTTATAATTGATCTAGAATCGATTGTTTTAACTTTAAGTCCGTTTTTCTCAAATGTTGGAATTTGACTAAACACGTTGCAGCTCAACACCTCTCTGAAAGAGTATTTTACCTGAAGCAATAAATTTTGCTACAGTCATTTGTGAATAGTATTGCTCTATGCAATGAACTAACATCAGAATAATTTTCCAAATTCTAACAAAATTATCCAATATGTTAATAGGGTGTGGCAAGAAATGTTTTCGTCACTTTGCACCCTTGTAAAATGAAAGAAGACTGATGTAGATTGTCATGGTTTTAGTTCATTGCACAGATCTCTGTGTGCTAAACAAGCTCTGAAATTTTCAGATCCAAATGTTGCATAAATGGAGAGTTATAGCTGCCAGCGTTTGGGTAATAAAACATGGAGTTTAGGGCGTGGCATGGTTGCCATAGAGACCATAAACCCCATAACACATGTCAATCAATTTCTCTTGATAAGTGGAATAACTTGGCATTTAAGAAATCTTGAACTTAATGCAAAATTTTCCATGTCTTTGGGTATGATACCACCTTAAATAGCAATAGGCATTGTTTGGAGAACAAGACACTGAAGGATTCTATTAGCTGTAGTAAAATGATGTCATCTTAAAATGGCCTATTGCAGCAAATGCGGGCTTACAAGTCTCTAGTCTTCACTGTAAATAATTTGCATTAAGTCAATTCTCTATTTTTGAATTGCCCATAATACACTTTGGTTGCCCCCCAAATTTTGCATAAACTATGGATTTGAAATGCTCTTGGGAATATGCAGTCCTCCCAAGTACATTTACAAACAATAGTTCATGCAAAATTTTTGGGGCAAACAAAGTGTATTATAGGCAATTCGAAAATAGAGAAATCAGAATAAAGAACTACTTCTGAGCTGTAAATAGTCTGCTTTTTCAAGTCACATGCACATATCAATGCACCAGGGAAGTCGTGAAAACGTTTTTTTTTTTTACGATTTTAATAGTTTCTCTACAGCTGATCCCAATTTTACGGTATATGAAGGAGTCGTTAGCTCTCATAACTTTTCCCCCCTGTATTAAATATACCACAAACTTAATGAAGCTATCACACAATCTCTGTAAACAAAACCATATCAAGCTGTTGTAAGATCATGTTTTGTTCCACATCAGGATCCCCTTGTTGCCCATGAAAAGAAAACATAGCGTCCAATGTCTAACCAGCGATCAGTCAGAAAAATGGTTAGGAATCATTTCCAATATTGGTGCTGAATTGTTAACCAAACGAAGCAAAAATGCAGCTTCATAACATTGCATACTCCAGATGTAACTAACTTTATAACCATTCTGCTTTGAGGCAACAGGCAACCCACACGCATTAACTTGAATCCCTGTTTCTGTAAAATAACACAACTTCGAATATTCCTGCCCCGTTTCCTGTGATCCATCGGAAGGAATAGCAGGGTTAACTGTAACTCCACAAAAAATGAATAAATTAAACCCTGGAAGAAGCGAGTTGGAAAGTCCCTTTCCAACTGCTGTCCTCCAGTCCCTCCGGGACTGGAAGAAGCGAGTTGGAAAGTCCCTTTCCAACTGCTGTCCTCCAGTCCCTCCGGGACTGGAAGAAGCGAGTTGGAAAGTCCCTTTCCAACTGCTGTCCTCCAGTCCCTCCGGGACTGGAAGAAGCGAGTTGGAAAGTCCCTTTCCAACTGCTGTCCTCCAGTCCCTCCGGGACTGGAAGAAGCGAGTTGGAAAGTCCCTTTCCAACTGCTGTCCTCCAGTCCCTCCGGGACTGGAAGAAGCGAGTTGGAAAGTCCCTTTCCAACTGCTGTCCTCCAGTCCCTCCGGGACTGGAAGAAGCGAGTTGGAAAGTCCCTTTCCAACTGCTGTCCTCCAGTCCCTCCGGGACTGGAAGAAGCGAGTTGGAAAGTCCCTTTCCAACTGCTGTCCTCCAGTCCCTCCGGGACTGGAAGAAGCGAGTTGGAAAGTCCCTTTCCAACTGCTGTCCTCCAGTCCCTCCGGGACTGGAAGAAGCGAGTTGGAAAGTCCCTTTCCAACTGCTGTCCTCCAGTCCCTCCGGGACTGGAAGAAGCGAGTTGGAAAGTCCCTCCGGGACTGGAAGAAGCGAGTTGGAAAGTCCCTTTCCAACTGCTGTCCTCCAGTCCCTCCGGGACTGGAAGAAGCGAGTTGGAAAGTCCCTTTCCAACTGCTGTCCTCCCTCAACTGCTGTCCCTCTCCAACTTACTTACTTTCCAACTTAGTTAGTATTGAAGTAGCCAGACACAATTTTTCGGCCGAATAAACCAGCAGTGGCTTAACGGCAGTTTATTACTGTCTATTATGAAAAAATAATTTTCTTGGAACCTTACTTAGACTTTTAAGAGCATATTTTGGAATAGTTTCTTTATTTTGCCCTTGAATTCATTTCGAAATCAGTGGATAATAGGAGAAAAATTTCATTGGTTGTACAGTTCTCTGATCTTGAAAGTTGCAGTGTCTTTTTCTTCTACAGTCGACTGTTGCATAATTATGGCTCTTGATCTTGTAAAGTGTACCTTTGTCATCATCAGTCTTCTCCATTAGGAAATGTTTGATTTTCGAGGACTTGAACTAATCTTTTTAAGATTCCATACCAGCACTGAAGTCCAAGAACTCAGTTTCCAAGCCAAGACCAGTGTTGTTTTGAAACTTTCCAACAGAATGTGCTGTTTGAAAGAAGACAAACATGAATTAACTTTGTGTGTGTTATAAAGATGCTATTATTAATAATGTTATAAACATGCCTCTACTTCTTACCATGGGTACCAAATTAACCCTATCCAGACCGGGCTTTAAACTGTTAATGCCTGATGTATTTACTATGTTTTTTTTTAAATAAAGATAAAGATGATGATGATGACCGTCTGGGACCCCCCCCCCCCCCCATGTGACTTTGAAGCCACTTATGCTATGGCCACCAAATTTACACAGGATAATGTTGTTATGAATTCTAGTAACTACAGATACTTTGGTGTCATAATGACGTAATGTGACGTCATTATGACGTCATATGGTCGATTTTATTGGCTTAAACAGTCTCATCAATATTTTCTCTATTTTGAACATAAAACAACAATACTTTAACAGCTACCTATTTGATAAAAGTCTTATGTTTACTAACACTGTTTTTGTTGTTAACAATGACAGTGACGTCGTTATGACCTCATACAATGAAATAACCAACTGAAACGTTCTATAAGGCATATCTCTGAAACGATAGTGTTCATACCAAACTTTCACATATTGATGCAAGAGTAAAAGTTAACGAATTCGTACACTTTGTTGCCATGGCAACAGCATGTGACATAGAAATGATGTGTACATTTTCTTAAAAACTGCAACAGATAACTTTGCAAATTATGACTTTTCATGTACCTAATGAATTCAAAAAGCTTTCTCAAGTGAAAAGGACATTTTTATGATATTTTGACAATAAATGTTTAAAGATAATGGGATTACACAGACAGGTAAATAAATTTCCCATTTTATTGCCCACCATCTTGGATCCGCCATCTTAATTAGTCCAAACGTGTTTATTTCAGTAAAACACCGAAAAATAAAGCAAATGGACTGCTAAAGCTTAGTTTATTGTGGGCAAATGTTTTAGAATCCAAAATATGAACCAATAATAAAATTATAGAGAGAAAAGGCCTTTAGTAAAACTTCGATCCGCCATCCTGGATTTTGACATTTCATATTCCTTATTTTCCTAAAATTACCGTTAATTAACCTTAATTAATAAACAATTATACATAATTTGATCAATTGTCGCTAAATTAAGTGGAAAATATTAATTTGATAAGAAAACTTTGAAATAATCTTGATTAAAGCAAAAAATGCTAATTTTGTAAAACATAGGTGTCAAAAAGCGGAAACGTCAATGTCGGTGGACAAAGGACGCTAACGAGAAAATGTTTCCAGATAAATTTTAGTTAAAGTCACCAAATTTGGTGGTCATTGCATCGACAGTTTTGAAACGACACAACTTCAAAGTTCGAGCGGGCTCCTAAATCTTGAGTCCATGGATTAAATATGAAACCGTGTGACCAAAAGTCATGTAAAGTAACACTTTCGTTTGAAAACGCATACTTTTTTATCCGTCTTTGCCGATCGTCCACACTAAAACGATCAAAAACGGAGATGTTAATCTATGAAAACAGAGGTTTTCGAAAACGCTTTCCAGAGTGGAGACTTTTGAAAACGCAGGTCTATCGTTTTAGTGTGGATGGCAAAAACGAAGCTTTCCAAAAAACGCTTACGTCAAAACTAGTAACGCGTAGTATCGCTGACGCTATTGGAGCATGCGTATTGAACAGAAAAAAACGTCCGAGCAGAGCCTGGTGATGAAAACGTTTCCCCTGGGTGTCAAAAACGATGTGAAAACGCTAGTGTGGACGCGGATCTTTTTATCCGTTTTCGGGGAATTTAAAAAACGCATTAGTGTGGACGGAGCCTAAATGAGTGACCATTCAAATGAAAGCTACAAATGCGTACGTTCCCGTGGCACTTCCTTTTCAAAATTTACAGTCCGTGGAAAAAATCCTATATAAATGTGTGATCATTGAAATGAAAGCTACGAAGGCGTACTTTCCTTTGGTACGTTTTCAATATTTACAGTCCGTGGATAAAACGTTGAATGTGCGACCATTCGAATAAAAGCCACAAAGGCCTACTTGGACTCATGCGGTACTGTACACCTTGTGCTAATGGTCACTGATAGAAAACAAATTAAGTAGAAAAATATTTTTCCATTATCTCGTAAAATTGGATTGAAAAAAATTCCTAAAAATTGGGAGTGGAAAGTCAGCGAAAACAATTATTTTCAACAATTTGAAGCCTCTGACGAAATTTAAGGTCAATAAGTCAATTATATTTTAAACAAACCACCCTCCTTAAAATCAAACGAGACCAATTCCTTAATTCACCCGAGCATGCAGATACCACGCAGCATTTTACAACCTCTAATTTCATTGGACCTGTATATCATGCAGCTCTATTGTTTTTAGGTCTAGGGTCTATTGTTAGCCATTGTTGTGTTGTTTGTTCTATTGTTTTCTCAGCAAATCAGAGAAGACCTTGTAAGAGCTGCGAACTGCCCCCGGGCATGAAAGCTACAAAGGCGATGCCTCATAATGATACTGTTTCAAAATTGTGATCTGGTGTATGAAATCTTAAGTATGTGGACATTCAATTAAAAGAAAGGCGGATTATCCTGTTGAACTGTTTCCGACGTTTGAGTCTGTGAATGGAATCCTAAATGTGTTACCATTCAAATGAAAGCTACAAAGGCGTTGCTTCATATGGTACTGTTTCAAAATTGTTATCTCGTGCATGAAATCCTAAATATGTGACCATTCAATTCAAAGAGAGGCGTATTACACTGTCGAACTGTTTCCGACGTTTGAGTCTGTGGATGGAATCCTGAATGTGTAACCATTCAAATGAAAGCTACAACGGCATTGCCTCATATGGTACTGTTTCACAGATATGATCTCGCGCATGAAAACCTAAATACGTGACTATTCAAAGAAACGCGTATTATCCTGTCGCACTGTTTCAGACGTTTGAGTCTGTTTGAGGCGTTGCCTCATATGGTACTGTTTCAAACTTGTGATCTCGTGCATGAAATCCTAACTATGTGACAATTTAAAGAAAGGCGTATTATCCCGTGGAACTGTTTCACACGTTTAAAGTCTGTGGTTAGAATCCTAGTAAATGTGTAACCATTCAATTGAAAGCTACAAAGGCGTGCCCTCATATGTTACTGTTTCAAAATTGCGATCTCGTGCATGAAATCCTAAATGTGTGACCATTCAAAGAAAGGCGTATTATCCTGTGGAACCGTTTCAGACGTTTGAGTCTGTGGATGGAATAATAATGTGTAACCATTCTTATAATATAGAGGGCAAAATTACTGAAAGCTGATTGGGTGACGAAGACAGTATTTTTTTCTTAATTGAGGTCAAAATTGCTCGCTCCTGATTGGTCGAGCATCAAAATTTATCACTCGTGATTGGTTGAGCGCGTCATTCTGATTGCATTCAGTTGGCTTGGCGGGATTTTGAAGAAAATTCACAAACAGAGCCCTCGCATGTTTCACCGGAGATTTTGTTAAAAAGAAGGAATGAAATCGGATGATACGCAAGAAAGGAATTCAGTTTGCGATGATGAAGACCTTGAAGAAATTCATGGCCACAAAAGCCGGTTAAGTTCCATTACTTCAATGAATATATGCGGTTTTCTGCGAAACTAAAGAAAAGAACTTTCACAGATTTTGCTGAAAGGTACAATTTACATTTAACAGGAGAAAGAATAAGGCTGAAAGAAGCGAAAGAAAGGAAATAAATCGCCAAACGTGCAAGTTAGTTTGAACTCGCCATTTGTTGTTGTAATCAAAGCGACAAAACCTTCGGAACACACTCGCACGCTGAAATAAAATTAACTTTGTTTTTGTCGTAAGGTTTTCTTTTATCGATAAATTAGGCTTAGTTTTCTAGGAATCGTAACAGCCAAATGTATCTTTGACATTAAAAATTTATTTAACAACAGTGAGTTGAAAAGTTTTCCTAGTCAGTTTGCGAGAAAGTATTTTCATTTCAGGTCGGTTTCAAGTCTGAGTGACTCTTGAAAAGTCTGAAAGGTTTCCCTATAATTTTACCCTAAACATTATAAACAAGTAATCGCATGTTCCCTCGTAAAATTAAGGATTAATATCGCGCGTGTTTTCAGAAGCTGTAGAAATATCCCTCGTGGTTTCGCGACTCGGGCTACAGCTTCGGGCACCAGCTTCTGAAAACACGCGTGATATTCATCCCTAATTTTACTCGAGCAGATGCGATTACATATACAAATGAAAGCTACAAAGGCGTTGTCTCATTGACACTGTTTCATATGGTACTGTTTGAAAAATTGTGATATCGTACATGAACTCCAAAATATGTGACCATTCAAAGAAAGGCGTATTATCCTGTCGAACTGTTTCAGAAATTCGAGTCTGTGGATGGAATCGTTAATGTGTAACCATTCAAATGAAAGCTACAACGGCGTTGCCTCATATGGTACTGTTTCAAAATTGCGATCTCGTGCATGAAATCCTAAATGTGTGACCATTCAAAGAAAGGCGTATTATCCTGTGGAACCGTTTCAGACGTTTGAGTCTGTGGATGGAATAATAATGTGTAACCATTCTTATAATATAGAGGGCAAAATTACTGAAAGCTGATTGGGTGACGAAGACAGTATTTTTTTCTTAATTGAGGTCAAAATTGCTCGCTCCTGATTGGTCGAGCATCAAAATTTATCACTCGTGATTGGTTGAGCGCGTCATTCTGATTGCATTCAGTTGGCTTGGCGGGATTTTGAAGAAAATTCACAAACAGAGCCCTCGCATGTTTCACCGGAGATTTTGTTAAAAAGAAGGAATGAAATCGGATGATACGCAAGAAAGGAATTCAGTTTGCGATGATGAAGACCTTGAAGAAATTCATGGCCACAAAAGCCGGTTAAGTTCCATTACTTCAATGAATATATGCGGTTTTCTGCGAAACTAAAGAAAAGAACTTTCACAGATTTTGCTGAAAGGTACAATTTACATTTAACAGGAGAAAGAATAAGGCTGAAAGAAGCGAAAGAAAGGAAATAAATCGCCAAACGTGCAAGTTAGTTTGAACTCGCCATTTGTTGTTGTAATCAAAGCGACAAAACCTTCGGAACACACTCGCACGCTGAAATAAAATTAACTTTGTTTTTGTCGTAAGGTTTTCTTTTATCGATAAATTAGGCTTAGTTTTCTAGGAATCGTAACAGCCAAATGTATCTTTGACATTAAAAATTTATTTAACAACAGTGAGTTGAAAAGTTTTCCTAGTCAGTTTGCGAGAAAGTATTTTCATTTCAGGTCGGTTTCAAGTCTGAGTGACTCTTGAAAAGTCTGAAAGGTTTCCCTATAATTTTACCCTAAACATTATAAACAAGTAATCGCATGTTCCCTCGTAAAATTAAGGATTAATATCGCGCGTGTTTTCAGAAGCTGTAGAAATATCCCTCGTGGTTTCGCGACTCGGGCTACAGCTTCGGGCACCAGCTTCTGAAAACACGCGTGATATTCATCCCTAATTTTACTCGAGCAGATGCGATTACATATACAAATGAAAGCTACAAAGGCGTTGTCTCATTGACACTGTTTCATATGGTACTGTTTGAAAAATTGTGATATCGTACATGAACTCCAAAATATGTGACCATTCAAAGAAAGGCGTATTATCCTGTCGAACTGTTTCAGAAATTCGAGTCTGTGGATGGAATCGTTAATGTGTAACCATTCAAATGAAAGCTACAACGGCGTTGCCTCATATGGTACTGTTTCAAAATTGTTAACTCGTGCATGAAATCCTAAATGTGCGACCATTCAAAGAAAGGCGTATTATCCTGTGGAACTGTTTCAGACGTTTGAGTCTGTGGATGAAATGCTAAATGTGTAACCATTCAAATGAAAGCTAAAAAAGGTGTTGCCTCATATAGTACTATTTCATATGCTACTGTTTGAAAATGATACTGATTCAATTGTGATCTCGTGCATGAATTCCTAAATGTGTGACCATTCAAAGAAAGGCGTATTATCCTGTTGAACTATTCCAGCAGTTTGAGTCTGGATGGAACCCTAAATGTGTACTGACCATTCACATGAAAGCTACAAAGGCGTTGTCTGATATGGTAGTGTTTCATAATTGTGATTCCGTGCATGAAATCTTAAATGTACGACCATTCAAAGAAAGGCGTGTCATCTTGTCGAACTGTTTCAGACGTTTGAGTTTGTAAATGGAATCCTAAAAGTGAAACCATTCATATGTTACTGTTTCAAAATTATGATCTCGTACATGAAATCCAAAATATATGACCATTCAAAGAAAGGCGTATTATCCTGTCGAACTGTTTCAGTCTGTAAATGGAATCCTAAATGTGTTACCATTCGTTGCCTCGTACGATTCTGTTTCAAAGCCGGATCTCGTGCATGAAATCCTAAACGTGTCAACATTCAAACAAAGGCGTATTATTCTGTGGAACCGTTTCCGACGTTTGACTCTGTGGATGGAATCCTCAATGCGTAACCATTCAAATGAAAGCTACAAAGGCGTTGCGTTGCCTCATATGATACAGTTTAAAAATTTTGATCTCGTGCATGAATTCCTAAATGTGTGACCATTCAAAGAAAGGCGTATTATCCTGTGAAACCGTTTCAGACGTTTGAGTCTCTGGTTACAATCCTGAATGTGTAACCATTCAAATAAAATCTACAAAGGCGTTGCCTCATGTGGTACTGTTTCAAAATTGTGATCTCGTGCATAAAATCCTAAATGCGTGACCATTCAAAGAAAGGCGTATTATCATGTTGAACTGTTTCAGACGTTTGAGTCTGTGGAAGGAATGCTGAATGTGTAACCATTACAATGTAAGATAGAAAGGCGTTGCGTTGCCTTTGCGTTTACCATTCAATTGAAAGCTACCAAGGCGTTGTGTCATATGGCTTTGTTTCAAAATTGTGATCTCGTGTATGAAATCCTAAATGTGTGACCATTCATAGATAAGTGTAGACTTTTGAGTCTGGTTGGAGTCGTAAATGTGTAACGATTCAAACGAAAGCTACAAAGGCGTTGCCTCAAATGGTACTGTTTCAAACTTGCGATGTCGTGCATGAAATTCTAAATGTGTGACCATTCAAAGAAAGGCTTATTATCCTGTGGAACTATTCCAGCAGTTTGAGTCTGTGGATGGAAGCCTAAATGTGTTACCATTCAAATGAAAGCTACAAAGGCGTTGCCTCATATGCTACTGTTTCAAAATTGTGATCTCGTGCATGAAATCCTAAATATATGACCATTCAAAGAAAGGCGTATTATCCTGTCAAACTGTTTCAGACGTTTGAGTCTGTAAATGTAATCCTAAATGTGTTACCATTCAAATGAAAGCTACAAAGGCGTTGCCTCATATGATTCTGTTTCAAAGTTGTGACCTCGTGCATTAAATATTAAATGTGTGACCATTCAAGGAAAGGCGTATTAATTTATCCTGTGGAACCTTTTCAGACGTTTGAGTCTGTCCATGGAATCCTAAATGTGTAACCATTTTAAAATGAAAGCTACAAAGGCGTTGCGTTGACTCGTATGGTACTGTTTCCAAATTGTGATGTCGTGCATGAAATCCTTTATGTGTGACTATTCAAAGAAAGGCGTATTATCCTGTGGAACTATTCCAGCAGTTTGAGTCTGTGGATGGAATCCTAAATGTGTAACCATTCAAATGAAAGCTACAAAGGCGTTGCCTCATATTGCACTGTTTCAAAATTGTGATCTCGTGCATGAATTCCTAAATGTGTGACCATTCAAAGAAAGGCGTATTATCTTGTGAAACAATTCCAGCAGTTCGAGTCTATGAATGGAATCCTAAATGTATAGTGACCATTCACACGAAAGCTACAAAGGCGTTGTCTGATATATGGTAGTGTTTCAAAATTGTGATTTCGTGCATGAAATCTTAAATGTGTGACCATTCAAAGAAAGGCGTGTCATCTTGTCGAACTGTTTCAGACTTTTGAGTTTGTAAATGCAATCCTAAATGTGAAACCATTCATATGTTACTGTTTCAAAATTATGATCTCGTTCATGAAATCCAAAATATATGACCATTCAAAGAAAGGCGTATTATCCTGTCGAACTGTTTCAGTCTGTAAATGGAATCCTAAATGTGTATGTAACCATTCAAATGAAAGCTACAAAGGTGTTGCCTCATGAAGTACTATTTCATGTTACTGTTTGAAAATTGTGGTCTCGTGCATGAAATCCTAAATATATGACCATTCAAAGAAAGGCATGTCATCCTGTCAAACTGATTCAGACGTTTGAGAGTCTGTAAATGGAATCCTAAATGTGTAACAATTCAAATGAAAGCTACAAAGGCGTTGCCTCGTTCGATTCTGTTTCAAAGTTGTGATCTCGTGCATGAAATCCTAAACGTGTCAACATTCAAACAAAGGCGTATTATTCTGTGAAACCGTTTCCGACGTTTGACTCTGTGGATGGAATCCTCAATGCGTAAACATTCAAATGAAAGCTACAAAGGCGTTGCGTTGCCTCATATGATACTGTTTGAAAATTGTGATCTCGTGCATGAATTCCTAAATGTGTGACCATTCAAAGAAAGGCGTATTATCCTGTGGAACTATTCCTGCAGTTTGAGTATGTGGATGATATCCTAAATGTGTAACCATTCAAATGAAAGCTACAAAGCCTTGTTTCATATGGTACTGTTTCAAGATTGTGATTTCGAGCATGAAATCCTAAATATGTGACCATTCAAAGAAAGGCGTCATCCTGTTGAACTGTAAGTTTCAGACGTTTTTGTCTGTGAATGGAATCCTAAATGTGTACCCACACAAATGAAAGCTACAAAGGCGTTACCTCGTATGGCAGCTTTCAAAATTGTGATTTCGTGCATGAAATCCTATATGTGACCATTTAAAGAAAGTCGTATTAGGTCGTATTATCCTGTGGAACTGTTTCAGACGTTTTTGAGTCTGTTAATAGAATCCTAAATGTGTAGCCATTCAAATGAAAGCTTCAAAGGCGTTGCCACATATGCTACTGTTTGAAAATTATGATCTCGTGCATGAAATCCTAAATATGTGACGATTCAAAGAAAGGCGTATTATCCTGTTGAACTGTAAGTTTCAGACGTTTGTGTCTGGATGGAATCCTAAATGTGTACCCATACAAATGAAAGCTACAAAGGTGTTACCTCGTATGGCAGCTTTGAAAATTGCTGTGATCTCGTGCATGAAATCCAAAACGTGTGACCATTCAAAGAAAGGCGTATTATCCTGTGGAACTATTCCTGCAGTTTGAGTCTGTGGATGATATCCTTAATGTGTAACCATTCAAATGAAAGCTACAAAGCCTTTGTTTCATATGGTACTGTTTCAAGATTGTGATTTCGAGCATGAAATCCTAAATATGTGACCATTCAAAGAAAGGCGTATTATCCTATTGAACTGTAAGTTTCAGACGTTTGTGTCTGTGGATGGAATCCTAAATGTGTACCCACACAAATGAAAGCTACAAAGGCGTTACCTCGTATGGCAGCCTTTCAAAATTGTGATCTCGTTTATGAAATCCTATGTGACCATTTAAAGAAAGGCGTATTATCCTGTGGAACTGTTTCAGACGTTTTTTAATCTGTTGATAGAATCCTAAATGTGTAACCATTCAAATGAAAGCTTCAAAGGCGTTGCCTCATATGGTACTGTTTGAAAATTGTGATCTCGTGCATGAAATCCTAATGTGTGACCATTCAAAGAAAGGCGTATTATCCTGCGGTACTGTTTCAGACGTTTGAGTCTGTGGATGGAATCCTAGATGTGTAACTAATCAAATGAAAGCTACAAAGCCTTTGTTTCATATGGTACTATTTCAAAATTGTGATTTCGTGCATGAAATCCTAAATATGTGACCATTCAAAGAAAGGCGAGTTTCAGACGTTTTTGTCTGTGGATGGAATCCTAAATGTGTACCCATACAAGTGAAAGCTACAAAGGTGTTACGTCGTATGGCAGCTTTCAAAATTGTGATCTCGTGCATGAAATCCTAAATGTGTGACCATTCAAAGAAAGGCGTATTATCCTGTGAAACCGTTTCAGACGTTCTCTGGTTACAATCCTGAATGCGTAACCATTCAAATGTAATCTACAAAGGTGTTGCGTCATATGGCACTGTTTCAAAATTGTGATCTCGTGCATGAAATCCTAAATGTGTGACCATTCAAAGAAAGGCGTATTATCATGTTGAACTGTAGACTACGAGTAGTCCCTCCTTTTTCCTCAGGGATAGTAGAGCGAGCGAAATGCGAGCGCGCGTGAAAATCACCCCACGTGAGAAAGGCGAGACGCGTGTGGAATTTTCACGCGCGCTCGCATTTCGCTCGCTCTACTATCCCTGAGGAAAAAGGAGGGACTACTCGTAGTCTAGTTGAACTGTTTCAGACGTTAGAGTCTGTGAATGGAATCCTAAATGTGTAACCATTTAAATGTGAGCTACAAAGGTGTTGCCTCATATGGTACTATTTCATATTACTGTTTGAAAATAATTATTATTGTGGTCTCGTGCATGAAATCCTAAATATGTGACCATTAAAAGAAAGGCGTATTATCCTGTTGAACTGTTTGGGACGTTTGAGTGTGTTGATAGAATCCTAAATGTGTAACCATTCAAATGAAAGCTTCATAGGCGTTTCCTCGTATGGTACTGTTTAAAAATTTTGATCTCGTGCATGAAATTCTAAATGTGTGACCATTCAAAGAAAGGCGTATTATCCTGTGGAACTATTCCTGCAGCATTCCTAAATACCAGTGTTTATATAACATTAATATTGTACTATGGTACTGTTCCTGCAGCATTCCTGCACTATTCCTAAATGTGTAACCATTCAAATGAAACCTACAAAGCCTTTGTCTCATATGGTACTATTTCAGTCAAAATTGTGATTTCGTGCACGAAATCCTAACTATGTAACCATTTAAAGAAAGGCGTATTATGCTGTGGAACTGTTTCAGTCCGTGGATGGAATCCTAAAAGTGTAACCATTCAAATGAAACTACAAAGGCGTTGCCTCATATGGTACTGTTTCAAAAGTGTGATCTCGTGCATGAACTCCTAAATATGTAATGTATTACAAGACGTATTGTCCTGTCGAACTGCTTCAGACGTTTGAGTTTGTGGATGGAATCCTTGATGTGTAACCATTCAAATGGAAGCTAGAAAGGCGTTGCCTCATATGGTACTATTTCGAAATTGTTATCTCTTGCATGAAATCCTAAATATTTGACCATTCAAAGAAAGGCGTACTGTCACGTCGTGGACTGTTTCAGATATTTGAGTCGTCGATGTAATCCTAAATGTGTAACCATTCAAATGAAAGCTACGAAGGCGTTGCCTCATATGGTGCTGTTTGAATATTGTGATCTCGTGCATGAAATCCCAAATGTGTGACCATTCAAACGAAAGCTGCAAAGGCCTACTTTCCTGTGAACTGTTGAGTTGATGTTACTGTTTCATACTTTTCAGTGTTTGGTTGAAACTCTAAGTGTGTGACCATTCAAATAAAAGCTATAGCAGGTTTTTTTGCTGTGGTAGTTTGAGTCCGTACGTGGATGACATCGCAAATGTGTGAACAAAGGCGTACATTCCTATCGTTCGGTTTCACACGTTTGAGTCCGTGGATGAAATCCAAAAGGTTTGACCATTGAATTGGAAGTTACAAAGACGAACTATCCTGTAATCGATTCTGTATCTAAATTTGATTGCTTGAAAAATATCTTATCTGTGACGTTCATTGAAATAAAAGCTACAATGGTGTACTTTCCTGTAATTCTGTTGGAAACATTTGAGACCGTGGATGAAATCTTAAATGTGTGACCATTCAATTAAAAGTTACCAAGGCCTACTTTCCCGTGGTAGTGTTTCAAACTTTTGAGTCCGCCGTGAATAAATCCTAAATGTTTGACCATTCAAATGAAAGTTGTAAAGGCGTACTCTCCTATGGTACTGTTCCAAACTATGGAGTCTGTGAATGAAATCTTAAATGCCTAACCGTTCAAATGAAAGTAACAAAGGCATACTTCCCTGTGGTCGTGTCTCAAAATTTTGATTCCGTGGATGAAATCTTATTACTAGATGTGTGACCATTAAAATGAAAGCTACAAACTATCAGGAGAGTTTGCTGTTTGGAACCTTTTCTTTTAAGTATGTGGATAAAATCCTAAAGTGTGACCATACAAATGCAAGCAATGATCATCATTAGACAAACATTCCTGCGATGCTTTTTGTTACGCTGTAGAGGGTGGTTCGAACTTTTGAGTCTGTAGACAACTGAAAATGCAAAACCGTGACCTTTCAAATGAATGGTATTGAGCAGTACTTTCCCATAATGCTGTTTATTATGCTGTAGAAGATCATTCTAACTTTGAGTCCGTGGATAAAATCCTAAAGTGTGACCATTCAACTGAAAGCTACTGACAAATTACTGACAAATTACTAATAATGTGTACTTATCTCGGCTTCTTTACTGAAGTGGACGTCTTGAGTTGTACAACGGTTCAACACTGCAGGATAGTTTTATAAACTTCTGATGGACCTAAATGAACAAAGCAGTAAACTTCAATCAATTAATATTATGAATTCCTTTTACCCAGCAAAATGTAAGAAACTTGGCGTTTTTAACTTGAAAATTAAAATTTGGCCATGATTTGTGCTAATCGTTAATCCCTTTCAACATCAGTTTAACGGCTAATAAGTTAGCCAACATTGTCCTGAGACTGACTTGCTATCAGTTGCATGTTAAAACAAAATCTCAATCAAAAGCTAGTTTTTGGCTTTTCCTGTGCACCTTTTCTACTTCAACGTGACCATACAGTAAAAAAAAAAAACAGATAACATGGCGAAAATCAAGTTACATCTCAAGTCAAAATAATTACGCCACCATACCTCCGAGGAAATGAAAACATTAAAGATTCCACACCCAAATTGTTTAGTCAAAGGACTTGATTCGCAAGCAAAGCAGATGGACGGCTTAGGGACGTTCCAACAATAAACTATTTGAAAGAAAAACAAGGAGTTAGTTCTGTAGATTTCTTAGCATAAAATGTGAAAACGTTTTCCTAGTGACTTATTTTACTATCTATGACATTCATTATTTGAACTCCTGAGAAAATTCTACATAATTTTCACATAATCAGTATACATCTCCGGCACGCACGAACAGACTTAATAAAAAAGGTTACATTAAATGATTTTTCTTTCCTCTCAGTACTCTAAATCAACATTGTGTCACAAAATCACAGAGCGAAGCTATAAGTATCGCTTCACTTTGTTAGTAAAGTCCAAACTGACGCGAAACGCGATGGAAATTATAGCAACGGGAATATTCAACACCGCGTTGTCGCTGCTATCAATAACTCCAGCTTCCATGTTGACTTCGCTGTAATGTAAATGCTAACATAAAATGTAGTCGAAATGACATTTGAACGAAAAACAAACCTGGTCTTTTCCAAACCGATACAGATCAAGAACACACCAAGCCAGAGATTTGAATCTGACCTTCACAGCACCACGTTCAGGCCAACTACTAACATCAAATAATACTATGGGCTACTACATTGCTTTTATACTTGGCGATTAAAATTTATTCAGCTCAGTCGTGAAACATTCCTGGAGCAATTGTAAAGGAGTAATTAACAAGGATGACAATGCCTTCCCAAATTGTTGCTGGGCCTTATGTGAAAGGAAAGTGCTATTTCATGAGTATTCAAAGTGAAGCGCATGATGTACACTTGTCATTTAAAGTTTAGCGCCCTGTAGTGTGCAATCTTCTTAATTAAAAGTTTATTTGACGGTCACATTGTTGTTAATCTTTCAAGGGGAACTGGCAGCCAAATGCTGTGAATAATTATCTAAGCAGAACTTTGGGCGGATAATTATTAGTACGTGAGTCGATTTTGGGTTTTGGGTTTTTGCTGTCCTTTGACTTTTATTTTCCCCTATGTTTCATAAACCCAAGTAATCGCTTTCAATGAGTACAGTTATCTGCGCTACTTTATCGAAATAAGCAGATGATCCAAGCTGAGCTCCATCTGGGGTGTTTAAGGAGTGAAAGCTCTCCCCCCCCCCCTAAAAAAGAACTTGTTATCATTTAAGTTCACAAGTGAAGTTGTTACAGTTTACAGTTACATCACTATCTAGATCGGTAAGAACTGGAAAAATTGCCGTTGTTGAGTTTATTTATGTTGTTGTCGTATTAAAATAAAGTGTATGTACTTGTATTCATTTCAGGGGCAAACCTTTCGATTTCTTAGGTGGAAAAAGGTCCTTCAACTCCGAAAGCCTGACTTGAGGCTTAAGCAAAAAATTTCTGAGACAAAGCGTCAGTTGAGTACACCATCCCCCCAGGGGAGGTGGGGGGGGGGGGGGGGTATTGCGAAGCGTATCTCAAGGTGGACGACTAATTTTGAATGGACTATTGTCCGACTACCATGTCGGCAAATACATATTTTTTAGCTCGCATTGTATACTGACAAAAAGATGCGTTGTGATGTGCTCACGAACTGCTTTTCTTTTTTCAAAACAGCAAGTTCTGATAATAAAACAAAAATTAAGTTCAGGGAAATATTTTCTGCTAGATTGATGAGGATGAAGATGAATCAAATATGAATTTTGTTCCTTGCGTTCCTTAAACTGGTAAACCTTTTCTAGTATAATTAGATCCAATATTGCTCCGGTTACTTGGATTTCGTTTGTAAAATGTTCGAGTTGATTCACGTCATATTTCACCACGACCAAAACTGCATTTTAATAAATGTTTCAAAATTACTTGTTCAATATGGGATCCTGAGCCCAGAATCACCATATTGCATCTAAGAGGACTTTAATGAACAAAATTTCCCGGGGGGTCACATCTCCGGACGCCTCTAGAAAGGCGCGCACAACCGTGCTAAATGGGCGCGAACGCGCCCATGGTCTCTCATACAAATTTTTAGCGGAACACTCGCCGGGCCGACCGGCGAGTTCATTCATTACATAGGCCGAAGGCCCGGCTGCGCAGCCCCATACTCATAGACTCATATACAACCATAGAACCTATGCGCGTCATTTTTCATGGTCATGGCTTGCGAAATGTTTCGCGGGCGCGTTGTGTGCCCGACGTACGCGTTGGCATTCCACCTGGGAAAACACTTTGATGTTTGTTGTGTTTACTAAGGCCCAGTTCAAACGTCGAACTTCACATGTGCCGAACCTAATGCAAATTAGCAAGAACAATAGATTTTGCTCATTTGCATTAGGTTCGGCACATGTGAAGTTCGACGTTTGAACTGGGCCTAAGCGGTGAAAACTGTTTAAATTAAAGTCGTTATTTTCCTGCAGTTTTTCGCGGTTTGCTACTCAAGACAGGGATACATATTAAGCGATACTCATAAGCCGCTATAGTGGAAAAAGAAGAGCTTTCAGTGAATAAAATCTTGCTTCGTGGAACCAAGAGAACATAATGTTCTCTTGGTGGAACTTATACGTTTTCATCAATGAGGCAGCAATGCGGGGAGATGTTTGTCGCTTCGGGTTTCAGAACTGAAGAAGCGTAGATTTAAAGAATTTTCAAGCAGTGGACGGACTTAAAGGTAAAAAAATACATTTTTGCGATGCGAATTTATGTTGATATCAATCTGTGATTGACTTTTTCTTTGTGTTCTCGCTATATTTGGAGAATTGTCTGAATTGTTGATAAAACGTGCTCCAATTCAGTCGTTTTGATTTCTTTCATCGATGACAGCTCGCGTTTTGCTTTTAAACATAAACATATATGGAGATTTGAATAAAATTTTTCGAAAGAAGATTGTTTTGTCTATTTTTATCTGTTTGTTCATTCATTACATAGGTTGAAAAGCGATTTTATGTAAACAAAACAAGACTTCAAGAAAACAAAATACATGCTTATCGGGAGTCAATGGAAATTATCACAATTACATAGTGACTTTACTGTACAAGTAAACAATAAACCGCTGGAAAGGGTATTTAAACATAAAACCCTTGAAGTTCACGTTGACGAATCTCTTACCTGGCGCCCACATATTAATGATGTTTCAAAGAAAATAACTGCTGGTCTTGCAGTCTTTAAGCGTATTAGTAGCGTATCATACCATTTGAAACTAGAATAAATATATACAATGCACTTCGTAATGCCCTATTTCAATTATTGTAGTCCTGTGTGGGACAATATTTGTAAGGGTCTATCAGACAAACTCCAAAAGCTACAAAATAGGGCTGCCAGAATTGTCACCCTTTCTAATTATGAGGTTCGCTCGAGTGATTTGTTGGATGAGCTTGGCTGGGAACGGTTAGAAAACCAAAGACTAAAACAGTTGGCTGTAATTATGTATAAAATTCATAATAATCTTTCCCCATTGTATTTGAGGCGGATTTTTACCAATATTTCAAATATACACACACATAATCTTAGAAATTCTGAGTATAATTGTTACATTCCCAGACCGAAAACTGAATACGCCAAAGGTAGCTGTTCTGTGGAACAAGATCCCCTTAGAGATCAGACAGCGGCCCAACTTAAACGAATTTAAAACCTTTTTATGTGTGAAAGATTATAATGAAACAATGATCATTTAAGTTTTTATAGCATTCTATTACTACGTGTAATTTAGTTACGTTTTATAGTTCAATTTTTAGTGTAATGTAGTTTGATTAATTGAAGAAACCTTGATCGTAGTTTTCATTGTACTTTATTTTTCTTAGTTAAGTAGTTCTACGGTAATGTACTCTAGTGTAAATTCACACGACTCCTAGGAAGACCATGTAATTATGATACGATTTCGTGTATAGATAAAGATTGATGATGATGATGACTTAGATTTGTAGTTCTAACTTCACTCGCGTGGCCATCATGCAAATATGTTTGACGTATTTTTTGCAATTTTGATTTCCAAATCAGTTTCTCGGACAATTTTTGATAAGCAATAGGTGTATTTTATTTGGAAATTAGTCCTACTAGTTATTCGAGACGGACAAGTTGTTTTTGTGAACTTTTGTACGGTTTAAATGTACTGTGCTGACGGTCGCGTAATTCTGTTTTTGAGAATTGCTAAAATTGAAAAATAGCCCGGTATTCAATCTTAATTCTTGTGTTTCCGACCTTTCACCTAAGTTAAGTTTACCATGGGCTTTCTGTTTTGAGAGCGTCGCTGTTAGGCTGAGCCTATCTATATATATTACGGCCCGCTCTTTCTATAATTCCTGGATCCGCCCCTGCAAAGTTTTGTCAGCTTTTAGTCACTCGCATTTCGGATAATCTACATGTTGAGTACACCGTGTGATCCAAAAGAAATGGTTCACCACGCAAGGGACGAGAACGGGTCATGGTTTCTTTATTTTGTTTTTGATACATTTCTTGGCAACAGTTAAAACCCAACATAGACCACAACTCCAGCTTTAACGTACGTGATCAAATTCATACATTTAAAAACAAAACCCCGCTAGCATGGGGTGTCTGTTTCCTATTTTTAAAATATACAAGCGGAATCGAAGCAAAGCGATTCTTTGACCTGAGCTCTTCAAAACAACGAAACAGACAAAATTTGATAAAATAATGCAAAATATTTCAGAGAAAGACATCTGGTGCTCTTATGGAAAAGTAAGAATAGTGTTTACGGAAAAAAGATTACAAAGAATTACTTTAACACTTAAATGTTGTCAATATCTTTTATGCGACAGCTCTTTTTAGCCAACTTCTTTTAACTCTAACTATCTGAGTTAGTTTCAAGCTAATTCACTTATCTTAGAAACTGGAGGAATTAAACCAAAAAAAAAAACAAAAAAAACAACTGATCAAAAGGATGCCAGATATCAAACTTCACGATAAAAGATGGGAATATCGTTCGTCTTGAAAAAATACCTTCAGAATCGTCTTATCGCGTATTCTCCCGTTGCTGATAGTTTCTTCTAAAGTAATAGTTATTGCACCAGGGTGCCGCAGCGATCATTTTGGATCTGAACATCTGAGGATGACAAGAGTTAATATGATCTCGTTCAGCCTGTTTTGGTTCGTCTGGGGGAATTTTATAGACTTTTGTGCGAATGGTTATGGAAAGAGTACTCACTTGACCACGAAAAATAGGCGTTTTAAACCGAAGCCCATCGGTTCATACAGGTGAGAACGATACGAAGACGCGACCGTGTTTAAATGTTGTTGCAAGACTTTAATGACTAACAGCCTCAACTCAAGGGTGAGACGCTGAGCGAAGTGAATGCAGGCAAAGAGCGCAAGAGACGCCTCGATGGAGGAAAGATCTATATCATTCTGATCTCGAAGAATCTTGAAACCTCAAAATCTCTATAGTACAAAATGGAAATGTAAGCTAATGCATTACTCCGTCCAAATGCTCCGAGGAGAAAAACCCTGGGCTAGCTGAACTCAACAATGCAGTGACTTGCAGTATAGGACAAAAAAAAAAAGAAACAGGTAAATTAAATGGTAGCGACAATTTTCCACTCCAGAATCTTCAGGGAGACGCTAAGCACCAGCGTTCGTCACTAGGATTTCTGGGATCGTTTGGTTAACCAAGCTTAGTTACGATAGGTTAATCGTTTCCAACCAATTAACCAATCATAGCTCGTATTGGTTACCCAAACCATCTCAAAAATCACAGGGACGAATTAGAGCTGAAAAGTAAACGTGAAAACGTAAACGTAAACGTGAAAAGTTGAACCGTGCTCAAGTTTTAACTTTTGCGCAAACTGTTCATACATCATCTCTAATTATACTTAAGCATGTAAAAAATTGCGAAAAAATTACGAAACAGTGGAAATTCAGCTTAATGGGACAATAAAACGGTAATCACCTTTTTATGAATATTTCGCACGATTGTTGTTTGAAACACCCGTACGAAAAATACCAGTATTGTCTGCAGTTAACACACCTCCACTCCTCAAACTGTGGGATCACATCTTCTAAATTTCAAAAAAAAATTACCAAGCGAAGAGCTCCCAATGCGAAAATGAAAAATCAAAATGTAAAAGAAAGGACAACACTGGAAAGCAATGTAAAATAGCTTTTATTTGAAGGACCACAAGTGAGATTTTGCTTACAATACAATAAAATGCAATAGTTTACTAGTTCTTTCAACTTGTTTTATCAGAACTAATTTACAATACGATAAAAAATCAAATGTAAGAAATTACAATATTTCTGTCATATATGATACATTATTAATGAATTAATAAGAAACTACAATATTATTATATATGATACATTAACCAAAAATATTTTTTTTGTTAGTTAATGCACTTGTTGGTCTTAGAGATTCTTTAAACAAGCAAGATTTGTGTCAATTTGAACACAGGGCAAAAAGTTAAAGGAGAGGGGTTGATGGCACAAGCCCTCAAACTTTTAACAACAGGACACAGCCCAAAATTGAAGTAAGGGTGTAAATAATTTGACAAGGAACTTTATTTAGGCTCAATACAGTAGGAACAGTATAGTTTCTTCATCTATTGTGATCCAAAGTGTCAGGAATGCTTGTCACGTGACCTATCGCGGCCCAAACAGCAACCAATGCCCTGAATTTAACCCTTACACAAAGAAAGAAACCCCAACCGTCACCCATTAAACCTTACCCAACAATCCTAAACCTGACACCGGTATAAGTTAGGCATTAGCTTTCACCCGGTGGTGTCTTAATCCTGGTCACGTGACCTTATCGTTCTCATAAATGCGAAAAATACTGGCAGTACAGTTCCTGTTTTACATTCCTCTTGAACTATCCAATGCAACTAGAATTTTTATTTTCCTCGCTATAAGCCTGACAGTAGTTCTAATGAGAACTGTGGAGAGAAAATCAGAAAAAAGCGAAGAAAATGAAAAGGGAGAATTTGATCTGGCCAGCGGCTATAATTGTAAAATGACTGTACGTTTATTTCATATCTTATACTCTGCTTTTTTGTGCCAAACGATGATTAGCTCGTGATAAATATCAGCAACAGTACTATTTTCCTCTTCCTTTGAAATGAAAAAATGAATCCAAAACAGCGATAACTCTTTTTCATTTTTAACGAAGGCATATTTTTATATTTTACATTAACACATCATGCAAACTCCTTTACAATTCACTCGCATGCACTTGATACTTATATAAACATTATGCATTTTTAATCCATGTGTCAGTCGTTTGCTAACATGCACGCACTTTTAATTCATATATAAACATTTAACAATTATTGGATGAGGCTGAGCATGATAGCGATAATTATCAAGGCCAAAGTTTGTGTTATCTGCCGAAGCTGAAGGCTGAGGCGGATAACACAAACTGAGGCCTTGATAATTATCGCTATCATGCGAAAACCGAATTCTATAATTGTTTTATTATGCATATTCCTGAGCTGCACTTGTAAAGACAAGAGCGCGCACAAAAAAAGTGATCAATACACAGCAGTCAACTTGTAAGAAAATAACTTACGTCACTTCTACATGCATAAAACTATTGTCTGTAGGTATGACGTCACTTCTGCATGCATAAAACTATTGTCTGTAGGTATGACGTAACAGAAACAGCAAGCAATAATTAGCTGCGTGCTTATAGCCAATCAAAATCGAGCTAGTGACACCAATGTATAATAATATACTTTCTTATTGCATGTATCAGTTGTTTACTAACACGCGCACACTTAATACTCATATAAACATTATTATCCATTCGTACTGTATTTCATGTATCAGTTGTTTGCTGAAATACGCACACACTTAACAGTTATGTAAACATTACTAGTTCAATACAGTTACATATAGCAAGCACACCATAAAATATACTGCGCCTTAGATATGGAATATTGTATTCAAAGACATTAGAAGTTTACCAACATTGTCATCTTTTGAGAAAAACATTCGTAAGCTTGACTTAGATATTTTAGCCACTGATAACTCCTCCGAAACTTGTATATTATGTAGTTCTTAATGTAAGTTTTGTATTGTATCTTGTTTATATTGTAAATACTTAAACAATTTTAACCAGTTTCAGCATTTATAAGAAAAGTTAGATTTTTATATTTTTAATATTTTATAGTGTCCTCATTTAGTGGTTTTATTACCGTATAGACACTTAACTAAAGGTATTCATTCATTCGTAATTCATGTATCAGTTATTTGCTAACACGCGCTCTCTTAAAACTTAAGCAAATATAAATATTATCCGTTCTTAATTCATGTATCAGTTATTTGCTAACACGCGCACACTCAATACTTATATAAACAAGCACCCCGTCGTAATTCATGTATCATTTATTTGTTAACACTCTCTTAATACTTATATAAATATTATCCCTCCTCAATTCATGTATCAGTTGTTTGGTAACACGTGCACACTCAATACTTCCACAAACGTTATCCCGTCGTAATTCATGTATCAGTTGTTTGTTAACACACGCTCTCTTAATACTTATATAAATATTATCCCGTCGTAATTCATGTATCAGTTGTTTATTAACACGCGCACACTCAATACTTATATAAACATCACCCCGTCGTAATTCATGTATCAGTTCTTTGTTAACACGCGCTCTTTTAATACTTATATAAATATTATCCCTTCTTAATTCATGTATCCGTTGTTCGCTAACACGTGTACACCCAATACTTTTATAAATATTACCCGTCGTAATTCATGTATCAGTTATTTGCTAACACGCGCTCTCAATACTTATATAAACACTATCCCTCCTTAATTCAAGTATCAGTTATTTGCTAACACGCGCACACTCAATACTTATATAAACATCACCCCGTCGTAATTCATGTATCAGTTATTTGCTAACACGTGCACACTCAATACTTATATAAACATTAACTCGTCGTAATTCATGTATCAGTTATTTGTTAACACGCGCTCTCTTACTTATATAAATATTATCCCTCCTTAATTCATGTATCAGTTGTTCGCTAACACGTGCACACTCAATACTTATATAAACATTATCCCGTCGTAATTCATGTATCAGTTGTTTGCTAACACGCGCTCTCTTAATACTTATATAAACATTATCCCGTCATAATTCATGTATCAGTTGTTTTCTAACACGCGCACATTCAATACTTATCTAAACATCACCCCGTCGTAATTCATGTATCAGGTACGGTATTTGTTAACACGCGCTCTCTTAATACTTATATAAATATTATCCCTTCTCAATTTATGTATCCGTTGTTGCTAAAGCATACGCACACTCTTAATACTCATATAAACATTAGTATCCCTTCTTATTTCATGTATCCGTTGTTTTCTAAAGCACGCGCACATTCTTTATTATAAACATTATCTCTTAATGTATCAGCTGTTTGCTAAGACGCGCTTACTCTTAAATCGTATAAAAACATATCTTCTCAATTCATGTATAATTTATCGCTAACACGCGCAGGACTCGTAATGCTTATATGGACAGTGTAAAGAGTATCGTGAAGCGAGGAAGAAGCGGCCTTCGGCCCCCCAAACTTCCCTTTAATTTTGGCAATCTCGTCCTTCAGCTTGAATGGATGAAGAGACGAAGTAACCTCCGGTAGAGCAGAAGCCAAGCTGGAATCTGCTGGACAGAGGGCGATGGTAGTATCAGCAGCGGACCTGGTGAGGCGAGTGATTACTTGGCGTAAAACTATTTGTGACCCACCACGAGGTGCATGTGTGCCAAATCCTGCTTGGTTATTCGGTGGTTATCTGGTACTCAGCTTGAACTTCCATCAAGGCCACCGGTATGCCCTGCCAAGAATCTGTTGCTTGGTCAGAAGGTTTCATCGAGGAACGCTTCTTGCGAGGCCTGATATAAAACGCAATGTGAAAAACAAAAGATTTTACAAGACGAAGGCGAACCAAAAACATATGATATTGAAAGATATCTAACTGTAGCTACGTATTCACTGCCATTGGCCTGAATCCAATACCACATAAACATTATATCATGTATCAGTTATTGCCTTGCACGCGCACTTTTGCTACTTAATATATAATCATTATCCCTTTTTAATTCATGTATCATTTATGTGCTAACACGCGCACACTTATTTATATAAACATTATATGCCTTCAAAGCCTTAATTCATGTATCACTTATTTGCTTACACACGCACTCTCAATGCTTATTTATATAAACGTTATATGCCTTCTAGACCTTAATTCATGTATCAGTTATTTGCTAACAAGCGCACTCTTAATACTTCTATAAACATGACCCCGTCGTATTTCATATAATAGTTGTATGTATCAATTGTTTGCTAATACGCACACACTTAATTCTTAAATAACCATGATCAGTCCTTAATTTATGTATCAGTTGTTTGTTAACACACACAAACAACTAATTCTTGTATATGCCGGCAATATTAACCCTCCTTAATTCATGTACCAGTTATTTGCTGAAATACGCGCACTTTCTTACTTGTTATATAAACACAGTTATCATTCCTTCTTAAATCATATATGGGTCGAGCTTGCTAACACGCGCAACATGGTTGCTATCGTGAATAACGCCTAAATTTTAAAACAGGCCTTATAAATCGCTGTTTTACGACTAAGATAATTTGCACAGATTAGAAACTATCAGAAGCATGCAACAGGAACAGCTATTGATCCATTATCCTGATCATGGGTCCATTTCATCGGATGAGAGTGAAGATCCTTTCATAGAGTTTCCAAGGCGTTTTGAAGTAGCTTGAAATAGCTGAAAATATATGGTACATTTAACAATTAGACTGCAATCTCGTAGTTTCTTACCGTGGTGGGAGTATTAAAATTCACGGGAGTTTCGCTGAATGTTTGAAATGAGAAACCCCCAAAAGGTAGCAGACTTGTGTTCTTGTGGAGATCGTTTCCCAAAGGTTCTCGATCGGTAGTTAACCTCCCACTCATCGCAAAAACGAATTTCAACCCCTAAAAGGTCCGTCGATCACTCTCAGCACTTTAATATGTAAGTTCCCTTAGGTCTTGTTTTACCTGAATGGCAATAGGTTAAGCCCCGACACAAGAATCAAGATTCAAGATGACGGAATTCCAGCAGTTTTCCAGGGTACAAAAATATGTGTATAAAATTCAAGGAGTTTTTCAGGAGTAGTGTGAACACTGCAGACCACACTTGTCAAAGTATATACCCAATTTCAGACGAAAATAGCAGCTCAATTCCAATTTTTCGGACGGGACGTACTACCCGGATCAGATGACTACTTCTGCACCCAATTTTGTAGTTAACGGCTATGGGTTATTGAATGCCTAGGGATTGAGCGTAAACACAAAAAGTCTATGATCAGTTTCCCTTTTTTCTCGTAAAGTTAGTTTAGCAAACAGGGAAACACTAGGCGCAAGTGAAAAGGCGACCGCAAGGAGTCCAAGGAAGCATGACGCTTGAGCCCAACGTAAGAACGAAAGACTTTGAATTATTATGTTCCTGTTGATGTACCTGTGGTGTGATTTGTTTCGCGTTACTAGTCGTCCTTGTGTCCTTCTTCTCCTCCTTTGTAACCTGAGATGAAAACGAATTGTGTATAAGGCCAGGCCAAACAAGAACGGGAGACAAAGAGAGCTAAAGGATAAGAAGTAGACGAGAGTTTCCTTTAAGTCTCAGTTACTACAGCGATTCCAGTCAAGAGATTTAAAGTGTACAAGTAGAATGTACACGTGATCAAAGCGCTCATCTTTTTAACAGTGGCCAATTCCTGACTGAGATCTCTTCAATTTAAAAAGAACGTGTCTGGATAGCTTTGCAGTAGGTGGATGAGGCGAACGAACGTAATAACTAATTCCCTCCATGAACTTAATAATTGGACATGATTAAATAGTTGAGCCCACTGAACATTTACGAAAACTTCTGACTGCAAAACTCATAAAAATTTGAAGCGAAGGCCAAACAAAAGAAAACTCTGAACGACGACTTCAGACAGTTTCAAATTGTTAAGGGCTCTCGATAAGTGCATGACCAATTTCAAGGCAAATGAGAGGAAGTCGGCGACTCTAGTCCTCACTTTTACTCATGGCTTTGAATCACTTTCGCAAATAAGCAAAGGCTTGTTCGAGCAGCTGCATCAGATGATGACATCAAGACTTACCTCTTTCCAGCTGTTCCTGGGTTCTTTTCCCTTTCCTTAATGATGAAAATTCCTCAGTCTAAGACAGAATGCAGATTTTAATAAATTCTCCATAAAGGTACATGTAAGGCAACATCAAATTCAGTTGAGCTCTCCTCGCCTTTGAAGTGATCAGTAGAGTTGCATGTCCGTAGTCACGATAATTGTCAGTCTTTTGATAAAGTTTTTGTGAAGTTTGTTGTTTAAAGGCTTCCCTCCACATTCCTCTCAGATATCAGCCGCATAAAACAGATCTTTTAGCAGATTTTCTCTCGTTTCCATCGATGACTTTTCTAAAACTTCGAAAATTGTGAGATACAAACGTTCACGTATTCTTTTAAGAAAAAAATATGTGACAGGGCCTCACAGAATACCACTAAAATAGTGAAGTGAGCTCCCTGTATAACGATTGTTATTATTATTATCATGTGTTCTCTATATAATTATGTGTTTATGTGTTTTTATTATTATTATTACTATTATTATTATTATTTGTTTGATAGCTCAACGTACGAAATTGCGTGGTATTGGGAAAACCGTCTCGCTGACCCTGTGTCTTTTCCTTCACAAATGTTGTCCGTATTCATTTCCGCCAGATAGCCATTCTCTTGGTGTTGTGTTTCCATGGCACTGACAACTGATAAATAGGGATATAAAAAATGTTGAAGTCCTTTCGTAAACGACAATTGGAAGACAAGAAAATTGTGCGTGATTTTGTCAATTATATGCACGGGCTTTTATTAAGTAATGCTTCACATAAGAACTATAGCAAACTTCGTTGTTCTGCGGCATTGGCTCTTCCCCACATAGAATATCTTTGATTTTAAGAATAGAGGAGTGGCTGATGGTTCATAATTATATTTCAGTATAAAAATACAGAAAATCCATTTGCGTCAAATATATTTTAGGAAATGTTCGTGCTTAACCAATCAGAATAGCAGAAGACAATAGCTACCAATTTTGCTTCTTTGATGAAGCTCCCCAAATACAATATCTTTTAAAAATTGCATGTTGTTTGATTGGGTCTCAAAATACTTGAAACCATAAAAAAATTAGACTTTATGCACCTTGAAGCTGAACTTTTTAGCAGTTTTTGAGTCTAGGCCAATGAGATCACTAGTTGTAACAATGAAAATAGTTGACATTCCATCGTGCATTGCCGTTCAGCACTATCCTTCTTATACGGATCATAACTTAATACCCTAGGGAGCCACCTAACTTTCACTGGCGGCCAATTCTGTTCTGTTTGATCCCAGCTATGGATAAACCTCTTTCTGTGATAGACTTAAATGAATGAATTAGAAAAAAAAATGAGGCGTATATATATACCTTGTTGCAATTTGTATCTCGCATCTTAGTATCTCCAGGTCCAGTCTAATAGGCTCCTGGCATCCCTGAGAACTGCAAGATTAAAACATTGCAAAACTGGAAGATTAACATTGTTATTGGTAAATATTAGTTATTAATCTGAAATCGTAGAGCGGTCTTCACTCGAGTGTCTGAAAACCAAAACCATAGTAACCACAATGGCCAATCACAACAAACACAGACAATCCAATGAACCAATCAGAGCTGGCAGCAAATACTGTAGCCAGCGCCAAGCGCGGGAAAACGCGTGCGAGCAAGTCAGAATTGGTTTTGGTTTTACCTCTGATTGGTTGAAAAAGTGGCGTGAGATATTTTAACCAATCACAAAGCGCAGCAATGCAAAACCAAAGCAATAGCAAAGTTACTTTCGATACTCAATTGAAAACCACACTGTCACTTTTCCTTTGTTAATCGTAAAAAAATCCAGACTTACCTGTTAGTTAGTTGCATTGTGTGTTAAACGATGGTTTGTTGATAGACTTGAGACCCATTTTCTTCATAAGGAGAATCCTGTCTTCAATCCGTAATTCCCTGTAATTCTCTACAAAGAGAACTGTTTACGCAACAAAAGAGCATTAGTGGTAGAAAACAGACTTTTCTAATCAGTGTAATTATGAGGAATGCGTGTGGCTATAATATGTGCTCCAAAATTATCGCGCGCGTGTTGTGTGTATGTGGTCGCGCAGTTACAAGCGTACACACAATCTCTCTCCCTCACTCAAAAAACTATAAGTATACATACCTAGCTGTAATTATTATCTCGCAATTGGCTTTCACTTGCAGCGGTTTTGTCAACATCTCCAGTCTAAAAGGCTCTTCGCATCCGTGAGAACTGCAAGATTTAAACACTGCAAAACTTTAGATTAATATTTTAATAGGTAAGTGTCAGTTACAACCTTATTTTTCTTACTCGCGTCTTGCGGCCCAAGTTTATGTATTAATCTGATATCGTAAAGCGGTTTTCACTCGAGTGTCGTAAAGCTAAAACCAAAGTAATCACTGTAGCCAAGCACAACAGATAGAGACAATCCAATGGACCAATCAGAACTCGAAGCAAATACATGTAGCCAGCGCCAAGCGCGGGAAACAAGTGCGAACAAGTCAATACAATACAGTAAAATAACTTTCACTTCAACACGATAGTGATTAAAGCGTTGCCGCTTATGGGGTCGTGCATTTAAGCTAACTGAAACTTAAACAATAAGAGTATATTAAAATCGTCTTAATAATATAAAAAAAATTATCGTTATTATAGTGGGACACTGTGGAGATTCAGCCCGAAAATCTAAATTACGTAGATTGTCAGATTTAGAGGCCATTTTAGTATAATTTTTAACGTTAGATGTCTTTACAAGGTCATAAGTAAGAAGATTCCACACAATAGATGCTCTGTGTGCTATTGAGTTTTTCATGAAATATGTGTTAAAGCGTGGCACTATTACCTTTTTCTTAGTTCGTAAGCGATGCATTGAAGAGGGCTTCTTGGTTAATATGCCCCCATGGAGGGAGGAGTGGAACCATAAAAGATCTTAATCGATTAGTCACGATTGGTTTTGGTTTTACCTCTGATTGGTTGAAAAAGCGAAGCAATATGGTTTAGCCAATCACAAAGCGTAGAAATGCAAGACCAAAGCAATAGCAAAATTACTTTCAACGCTTAATTGTAAACCGCACTATCATTTTTCCTTTCTCAATTGTAAAAAATTTACAGGCTACCCAAGACTTACCTGTTAGTTTCCTTGTGTGTTAAGCGGTGGATTGTTGATAGACTTGAGACCCATTTTCTTCATAAGGAGCCACCTGTCTTCAATCAGAAATAACCTGCAATTCTCTTCAAATGAAACTCCATTAGTAATATCACCATCACACAGACTTTTTCTAATCAGAATAATTATCGAGCATGCAGGTGGCTATAATATGGGCTTTAAAGTTATCGCGCGCGTGTTGCGTGTATGCTCTCGCGCAGTTGCACACATGGTCTCAGTCTCAGTCTCAGTCTCAGTCTCTCACTCTCTCTCTCTCTCACTCGATTATCATCATCTATCTTCTCTGAAAGTGAAGAATAAGGTCACCAATCCCCCTCCTCCAAGTTGTTCTTTCTCTGGCTGCAGTCTTTGCCTCTCTCCAGGTTCTAAATCCTTGCTGTGTCCTTTCTTTATCGACTCGACGGTTCTCCTCCACGTCTCTCTTGGCCGTCCCCTCCTATGCTTCCCATATTAATGTGATCTTGGGGTGCCTGTCAGGTGACATTCTTAAAACATGACCTAATCATTCCCATCGCCTGTATCTTACTTGTTCACCAATTGACCTTGCGCCAGATATTTCTCTAATCTCATTACGGACCCTTGTCGACCTGTAGGGAACCTCCATTGTTTTAACAACTTGATATTACAGTAAGTTGTTGAAAATGAAGCCTAAATTTAAAATTTTAAAACAACAAGTGCAAAGTTGATTTTAGTGTCCAAAAAAAATAAATATATAAATATCGCCTATTTTCGCTTTTGAATTTCCCGCGCGCCGCCATTTGGAATATTTATAACGTCATATGGTTGCCTAATTGTTGCAAACAAAAGAACGTCGATTCTTAACAATAGCGGCAACCATATGACGTCATAAAAATTCAAAATGGCAGGGCGCGGGAAATTTAAAGGTGAAAAAAGACTTAATTCAAATCAATTATTTTGTACACTGAAAATATACTTCATTCCAATTGTTAATAAAATAATGGAAATTTCGACTTTGTATCCAACAATTTAACGTCAATTTGTTATTACAATGGAGGTTCCCTTAAGATAAATGAGTTATTCAATGTCTTTTAAAAATTGCATGTTGTGCGATTGGTCTCAAATTACTTGAAACCTTAAAAAATAAGACAAAATTGTATCTTGAACCTTTTTAGCGGTTTTTGAGTCTCGGCCAATGAGGTCACTAACAATAAAAAGTTGACATTCCATCGTGCATTGCTGTTCAGTACTTTCCTTCTTATGCGGATCATTACTTAAATCTGCTCATATATTATTATATGTGTTACAATGTAGGTTTATCCTAAAACTGTAGCTTATTTTATTGCTATCAGTGCATAGATTTATGTCATGTCTTTGAGTATGGATGTATTGGAAAGTTAAAGGGGTGGACAACTATACCATTATGAAGGAAGGGGGTAATATTATGCTTTAAATAAACAGATCAAATTTTGTTTTTGGGCAACCGTGCTCGATTCATACAAAACGAGTACGAATTACACGGTACGCGGAGGTACGATATGGCGGGGGCGAGTACTGGTCTTGTGAGGCTCTCCAAGAATATCATCATTTTACTTATTTTATATCTCAGTTTTACAATAACTACTGAGAAAAAAGGAGAGAATACTACTTCATTTGTGTTTGTAGCATCTAATGGGGACAAGATATATCAGCCCAGCCGGAATTCAGGTTTTCGGCGAAAACACGAAGTCAACTCACTAGCGGTGCCGCTATGTTGGAAAGCAAAATCTGCACTTCGCCTCGCACAGTTATCGTTTTGCGCGAGTTACTTAGTCCTGCTTTCTGGGGATGTGTCTCTTAATCCTGGTCCTACAAAGCGAGCTTCCTCTGAAACCGTCAAATGTGCCTTCTGTCTTCAAGTCTTCAACAAGAGACAGCCGAGAGCGCAATGTAAATCTTGCAAAATTGATTACCATCTTAAATGTCTCGGCGCGGAATTTGAACATGGCAAATGTCGTGGTTGTTGCTCTGAGCCCGATGAATCGGCTGAAACGAGTGGAGACAACTTAGTTCCATCCGAACTACAAGAAGTGGTTAAACTTCGCGGCATGAAGATTGCTCATCAAAATATTCAAAGTCTGGCGTGTAAAATAGATCAACTGCGTCTTTTGTTGTGCGACGAGTTAAAATGCGGGTTGCAATTACTAACATTATCAGGAACCTGGATTAGGCAAAATATAAGTGATTCCGAGCTCGATATTCCTGGCTACAAGTTATTTAGGAAAGACAGGGATGGTAACAACGGTGGAGTCGCAGTTTATGCGCGTAATGATTTATTGGTAACCAGGAGAGTGGATTTGGAACTGGACTCGGTTGAAGGATTGTGGCTTGAAATTGCATTGCCAAAGTCTCGGAGTTTTCTCGTCGGCACATTCTATAGACCTGATCGCACATCAAAGTACTTTGATAAGGACTTTATGGTCAAACTGGACGAAATGCTGGCTATTGTTAGCGCTGAGGGAAAAGAGGTAGTTTTATGTGGAGATTTAAATTGCTGTTTTATGTCGGCCAAGCGGGATGTTTTGGAGTGCAAACAATTAAAATCTTTGTTTAAGAGCTTGAGCTTGATAAGCGTCAAAGATGCACAGCGTCAAAGGTGCACTAACATTGACTAAAATCAAAGATGGGCTTTGCCATCTTTGCCGTGACACCCGCGTCAAAGGCTTGGTAAAAACGGTCTTTGAGCTTCTTTGCCAAATTTAACATATGTCAAAGGTTTATGGTAACGAAAAGTAAAGATATAGGATGTAAAAACCATATATGTTCAGAAGTTACTAATCCGAAATGCCGCTTCGTTGAGGCATATGTGAGGATTGTATCGTATCGAATGCGGAAAAGCGAAGAACAGAACGTGAACTGCCGAGATGCGCATTGAAGTCTGCGTACTATATTGTTCTGGACCATTCTTTAAACCGTGACGTTTAGAAGAGATGCCTTAAACTTCGTAATAAAATCGGATTATTGCCGCGAATATCCTGGAAACACTATTTCAATCAAGTCGAGTTTCCTCGGGCTATATAATAGCACGCCAAACTTTACCATCCGCCATACAAGTCAAGGCAGATATTCGTATGTAAGGGCCTGACCCCCTGGGTCGGTTCCAAAAGGACCAAGTGACTAGCAACCACCTCAGAGTACCGTATGCAGAGTCCGGCCAGTCGTACTCTGTTGATCTACTGATGTTGACGGAGAGACTAGGCAGATCGCCATAGATGACTTTGTTCTTGACCCTATCCTTCCATGAGTCATTAATTGAGGACTATCTTGAGCATGCGAGTTCAGCGGCCGTCAAGCCGGGTCTCTTGCTCTAATGTGAGCGTCCATGACTCCAAGGGTAGAAGGGAAGAATGAGTTCTTCCGGCATGGTGGACTTCCAGATGTTCCTCATTGAGGTCGTGGAGAGCTCTCCAAGCTTGTGCTTTCTTCACCCGGATGTCTTTCTCAGTGGAGCTGACATAGGAGCCAAGGTACTTTAATTCCTTTTTAGAAGCGAGTGATAATCTACCTTTGGTGGTACCCTTGACTTCTTCAAGACCTCTGTTTTCGTAGCGTTGAGCTAAGACCCACTTTCTTACATTCACCATCCACGCTAAGCAGCAAAGCCTGTGCATTCTCAACCGATCGAATCTGTCACAAGCGCAATGTTACGACAAAGTCGAAGTCAGTCAGGACCACAGGACCAACTCTTCTGCTCTTTCCAGGGTTTATTGTTAAAATATAAAATATCAGCAAGACCACTGCGACAAACCGTTGAGTGGTGCCGGATCTCTCAGTTGTAGACCTGGATCAGTACAATAATTACTTGTATAAAACCAGAAAACGGCAAACTGATCCTTACGGCAAGGCGATGAAGGAGTAAATAAAAGAATAAAACAAAATTTATATATATATATATATATATATATATATATATATATATATATATATATATATATATATATATATTAAAACGAATTTAATTTATATATATAATTTATATATATTAAAACGTTTTAATATATATATATATATAAATTTTGTTTTATTCTTTTATTTACTCCTCCATCGCCTTGCCGTAAGGATCAGTTTGCCGTTTTCTGATTTTATTGTTAAACCTTAATGCTGCCCTTTCCCAGCCAGTCGCAGAGCATAATCAAGGATTATTTTGAAGCAATGATTATATCAATAAAAAACAATAATTACTAATAATAAGAGAACATTGAACAATACAATAACATATTGGAAAAAAAGTTAAGAGTTTGAGAAAGCGAAAATACGTGGTCAAGGGTATTGGAGAAAGTTACCAAGCACTCAGCTCAAAAGCTGAATATTAGACTTTAGAAAACATAAAACTCAAGAGGTGGTTCAAAAAGTCGACAAGTAAGCTATATTTAGTGTAGACCACGTGAAGCATCGTAAAACTAAGAACCGTAGGAACCAACCAGCACTCCACTTTAGTGTAGTTAGGTGTCCCCTATTAGTGGAGGGTTTTTCCCTCTGCTAGATGACTTTTGACACATAAATAAAGTTATTATTATTATTATTATTATTATTATTATTATTATTATCATGTGTTCTCTATATAATTATGTGTTCTCCATGGGCGCCGGGTCCAAACCATGGACCTAGGGCACCCATGAGGTGCTGTGTGGAGGCCACACTACTTAGCATTGCAAGGAAAGGGTCTTGCGCAGGATGTTGGCTGTCCCAAGTAGTGCGGTTTTCTGAATTTCGCAGAGGTTGATGTTGCCAGGGATGATGTTGATGTTGCCAGGTTGATGTTGCCAGGGATGCTAGTGATGCTAGCTATTATTATTATTATTGTTATTATTATTAATATTATTATTATTATTAATATTATTATTATTAATATCATTATTATCCACCACGTGACCTTTCAGAAGGATATCTCACCTCAGAAATGATCTTGTGGGTATGCACTAAAACAAGGAACACCAGAGCATTGTAACACCGTCCAAGATTCCGAGAGCACCTTAACTAGCTGGTTAACTTAACTTTACCTTTAACTTTACCTTTAACTTTAACTTTACCTTTAACTTTACCTTTAACTTTACCTTTAACTTTACCTTTAACTTTACCTTTAACTTTACCTTTAACTTAACTTAACTTGTGGTTAAGGTTAGGGTTAGCCGATAAATACAGTATTCCGGGCTGTTCCGGTTTTCCGATGTTCTTGTCTCCCGGTGTCCCGGAGTTCCAATATTTCTGGCTCTGATTAGAGGTGCGAGACATATCATTCTTTTACGAGACAGATGAGATTACCCAGCATGTAGTCGACTGCAGCATGTATCAAGGCTTCTCTGATTCATCTTAGCTCGAGTATTCCTTTATTACAATCTCATGATCAACTATTGGAGGCACTCATGAAATGTCCTTACAACCACTGCATTGACCAACTGCGTCCTACTAAGAATAACAACAGCAAATTTGATTATAAGGGTAGTAAATCATGTATACGAAAGCGTTTTTCCTTGTGATCTTGTTTTAAAGCTCGATCCTAGAGTTTAACAAGAACTGTATGTACAAACAATTAACTTGGGATTTTAACATTTAACTATTTATTTTAGAATTTTATTACTAGAACATTCACTCGGCGTAGGATAATTTGTGCTATAATCAGTATAGTACAGTGTTTAGGAGGATTTTAGCATTTTATAAGAATTTTAGGATAACTTGTATCATAAAACACTTAAATAAAGTTCTTAATTTACTTTACTTTAGCGCGCAGAGTAAGTAAAGAAAAGTAAATAACGTTAGTAAAGTAATACTAAACAGTTTCATTGACGAATCCATGGCCCCCATCTAAATCAGAAGAAAGTACAAATCGTCAAAACCCAAGCAATATAATTTAATCAGCCTGCGTAGCATCCGTCTGTTTGGAAAAAGTCGTAACAATCGGCGTATTGCAAGGACTAACGCGACAACTTTACACGTATTCTGCAATTAAATCAAACCATAACCTGTCCCAATGAAAACCAAAGAAGCATACGATACCACGACCATAAAATGTCTTCTTCGAACTTCATCTTTTTTGTTTGCTGTTCTACTTTGTCATTCATAGTTCGTCTTATGTCCAAGGTTCCCCGGAAGTAATGGAGGTTTTCCTAGCAGAGGTAGGTGTTCCGCTTTAAGGAGATTGGCGCTTGCAGAATGTCCTCTATTCCCTGAAAACAGAATGACAAGAAAAGATTAGATGAGTGCTACCAAATTATTATTTCAGCGGCAACTTTATTTAGCGAGTTAAAATCGCTCTAAATTTATAAATTTGTTGAAAATTGAATATACTTCTTCACTGAAATGTACGTACATAATCAAACTACGCGTTTGACAGTGGAAGTAAACCGCATCTTATTTTTGATGTACGTCAGTGTGCTCAAAAATTACGCGAAGGTGGAAATATATATCGCTAACTAAAGTTGAAAATAGCATTACCTTAGCTGTTATATGCCAAAGTTATTATAAAAGACTCAAGTCGCCATGAATTCAATGAATTTTCCTTCAGTAATTTTGTGAACTACTTCTAAACCGTTCACGCTTTAACGTAGCTCTCGAGGTTGAGAGCTTTCTTTCTGGTCTTAAAAATACTTACAAAATATAAATAAAACTAATTTTCGGACAAAAATTAACATAAAAAACCTAGAAAGCTTTTTACATGCAACGCGTGAACGGCCGCAAAGATTGTTACTTGGCAAGTTGCTACCTTGTATCACGGAAAATATGACTCCGATCCGAGGTAAATTATTATCCCTTTCTTCTTTAGCGGACTGCGTGCAATACTTCAAGTAAAGTTTTCACTTCTTAAGCAATAATTTTCTTAAATTTTGAATTGGCATCACATGAGTTTGTGAAGTACGGACTAAACAGTGATAAAAAATTATGCAAAATAGGCGCGAATTTCTTACGCTGGCTCGGCGGCTTGCGGCAATTTTTTCTTTTTTTTTTCTGATTGGTTGTACGAAATAAGGGCGTCTTCATATTGGTTGAACGTTGACATACTGTCATTTGTCTCAGAAAGCTGTGGGAAAATGGTCTTTTGGGAATTAAATCGATATTTTTTCTTGGACAAATTATGACAATGGGATATTTTATTTATTTGATATTTACAATGGGATATTTTTGACCATAAAGGTGATGGGACAATTCTTAACGCAACACCGTGTAACAGTGCGCTGACAGTGCGCTGACAGTGCGCTGACGAATTTTAAAGCAATATTTTGTTACGGCAACGTGTTGCAAAGTCTTGAAAGTGGTTTTAAAGCTTACAACATGTTGCCGCAACAAATTGTTGCGTTAAAAGTCGTATTTCGGCTACACTTACGCAACAGACAGTAAATGAACGACAACAAGGTTTATTTTGCAGGTTTCGGCCGAGCACCGGGACTATGTACACAATATATAGTAAATAAAAAAAATTAAAAAAATTGAAAAACCTTTGAATGCAGAGGTCCACACGAAGCAGAAATTAAACTTGCTGGTAGTTGCCAGATCTTCCTTGTGCAAGATCTCGTGCCAGGCGTCACTTGAATGTGAAAATACAAAACTGAATGCAAGGCTGGCACTACGGCAAAGGGCAGATTTATTTATGGCCAATATTTCGACTAATTGTACTAGTCTTCCTTTGGAGGAAGACTACTACAATTAGTCGAAATATTTGCCATTAATTATTTCATAGTAAATAAAGCTACACTGAGCCTTAGTAGAATCAGTACACAATATACAGTATACAATAACTATCGATAACTACGTTATCCAATAATCGCCATCACAGTAAAACACCTAAACGGAGCTGAGCAACCACGTACAATACCACTGTGGTTAGACGGAGGCCAGAAAAAAATCTGCCTTCAAAAACCCCTTGGGGAAAGAAATTGACATGAAATCTGTGTAGGAACAAAGGCTCAAGGTGCAAGCAGTTACGTAGCAGTTAGCAGCCCTTCCTACGTGGCTATACAGTTGAAAAATTAACAGAGCTAATTAGAGAAAGCGGTGTTGGCCTAGAATGGCGTCCCACTCACTATACATCCACATAATTACCCATAATGCACCGTCATCCAAACCAACAGAGCCCAGCCCCTGTCGCTAATATTACTTTTCAGGTTAATTCGTAGCCACTCAATCGCCAGAAATTCCATATTTCGGCTACACTACTACGCAACACACAGTAAATAAACGCCAATAGGTTTATTTTACAGGTTTCAGCCGAGCACTGGGACTATGTACACAGTGAATAAAGCTACACTGAGCCTAGAAGTCAAAGAAAGGGCTTGAAAAGCAGGCGCCTCAAGTTACAGACCTAAAGACTTGAACACTAGACGCCTAGAAGCGATGTTGTCTTTTACCTATCAGTCCTTGGCTACGACGCTTTTCCAACGGCCATGCATTTGAAACATTCTATCATTTATGCCGCTGTTGGCGGCCTCTGAAGCCCCCCTGATGATCTAAACGATTGGGTGCCGTAGCGGAGGATCTGGCACTACGCCACTTAAGCTCTTTTATTTATTTATTTATTTATTTATTTATTTATTTATTTATTTATTTACAAACTTCGCCAGCGAATAATGCTCCCTTACGAGGTCCCAGTCTACATCAAGTATAAACAACGAAGAACAATAACGTACATACGTACAACAAATAAACGGGCTAAATAAAGCAAATACAGAAAGAAGAAGATGAAAATGGAACTAGCAGCACATCCTGTCACTTAGGCTATAAATTGGACAGTACACATGGCATTTAATAAAACCGGTTTTAGGATCTTACTAGCTACCAAGGTCAAATTTTTATTTCAACGTAGATATGCGGAAAAAGTTTACATCTGAGTGATGGAACGAGCGAGCGAGCGAGTGAGTGAGAGAGTGAGTGAATTAGCCGCCGTTACCGATAACCCGTTCATTACCCTTGCGCGTATTTACGGGTTAAAAAGCAGAGATCGCAGGCCGTTTGCGTGTTACGAAAACTCCTCAACGGATGGTAAGGACTTCAGACAATCGTATGGGGCAGTATGCAGCTCTTACAAGGTCTTCTCTGATTTGCTGAGAGAACAATAGAACAAACAACATAACAATGGACCCTAGCCCTGAAAACAATACAGCTTGCGTGATGCCCAGGTCCAATGAAATTAGAGGTTGTTAAGAGCTGCGTGGAATCTGAATCGTATGTGGAGAAGGCCTTCTCAACTGTGCTCACAACTGCTTCTGGGAAGTGTTCAATGTCATCTTCAGCTGTAAGGGGCATACCAAAATTAGAACATGTGGGGGAAGAGGCTCGACAAACAACTGTACAACCATCCGGAAATTCATCAAGTTCACTTTCTAGGTGATCGACAGACGACCAAAGGAAGCGAAGTAAGGTACAATCCACATCAACTATTCTGACTTGATAGAAGATCGCTTCACTATCCACCATCAGCGCGATACTCTCCTGTCGGAATCTCATCAGGACTCCAAACAGAGTGTTTTTAAATCCAGGCTTTGAGCAGCAGATCGATCACCATAGCGTGACATAAATGCGAGATGTGTGGAATTTGAGCGTGACTCCATGCCGTAATGCATGAGAATTGGTTTACTCAGAAGTCCTTAGACTTGCAGGACGTGTTCAACGATCAACTGTTTGACAATTGATTTGGTTAGAAAAGATCAACCCGCTTTCCTTTTACCAGAAATAGAACATATCCGAAAATTGTTTAACAATTCCGTGGAAATTAGAACGGTAAATATTTGAATTGTAGTTGCCTAATTATTGGTTTCAGTTCGCTTTACTACTTGTGTAAACACAACAAAATCACACACAGTAGCGATATACAAAGGATATAAATCTCAAAGCAAAGCCATTTCCCTTAAATGATCATGACTTTCTTCTTGACGTCTCCTAAAACGAAGAAAATGTGGAAAACATATGGTTGTATTTTGAACTAATCACAAAACGGCTGCAGACGATCGAGCGCTTACCTTGGAGATTTGTCAAAGTGAAGTGATTGATGAATGTCACAGTAACTGCATCAAATTGACAATCGATGTCTCACAAATCCAACAGTCGAGTCTTGTTACAGTATCGTTTTCTTTTACAACAGCAAACGAACGATATCGCTTGCTTTCATAGCGATCAACGGAAGCCTAAAGCAACTTGCACCATCAATCGAGCAGAGGAAGGTCTGGAACGAGTCACGCACCCCTCCCCCATCAAAATCTTCCCTTTGCGTGATAAACACGCGCACGCGTAAGAAACATTTGTCATATATTTTAATGTACCATAACAAAAGCAGCCATTTTTCTAAAGCAACAAGACGATGAGAACCCGCATGTTCCCAAGAATGATCTCTTGCACGTAATACGCATCTATGTACAGCACGTTTCTATTTCAATTTGCTGTTATAAAAAAAAAAAACTCTACGACAAGGAATCCCCCGATTCGTCTTTGCCTAATATATAGGTTGACTTGAAGATAAAGGTTAATGTAGAGGTGTAGTGTGGGTTGTGGGTTGTGGTTGGTGGCGTTACGGCGTGACCGTGTGACGTTGCCGTGATGTCGTTTTGATGACATCACTGATTACGTCATTTCCGAAAACCGGAAGTAAACTTGGTACCGTGTTGGCCGCAGCAAAACCGATTCCCGGGGCAGGTGACACGACAGACAAAAAAAACAGAGGGTATTTTAAGAACTGACTCGTCGCAGAGCGACGAGCCAGTTAAAAAACCTCCCTTATCAGTTGCACAGGACACCCAACACAAATTAGGAGTTGCGTTCTCGTACCTCGAACGCAACTAGGAGTAATCGGAGATTAGGTTAGTGCGAGCAAGGATGAGATGAATGACCTTCAGCAATCTCGCCACCTGAGTTAGTTCGTCAAAGTGAGGTAAAACGTAAGCAAGCGCCTCAAAGCGAGGCAAATGTGTGTTGACGACGACGAACCAAAGCAATCTCGAAAAAACCTCCCTTATCAGTTGCACAGGACACCCAATAATGCACAGAACTCCTAACACAAATTAGGAGTTGCGTTCTCGTACCTCGAACGCAACTACTACTACTACTACTAGGAGTAATCGGAGATTAGGGTAGTGCGTTCGGCGGTTGAAAGGGGGGATTTTGTTTTTTGGTTATTGGGATAGATGAATATGTCTATGGCATATTGTCAAATTAAGGGTTATTGTGTACAGTGAAACCTGTATTTACTCTGTGTATGAAGACGGTAGGGAAACTTTGGTAGCAGAAAAACAAATTACATGTAAATCCTTTGCAGTTTGTTGTAGTTGTCGGTAAAGAAAAGTGCTTGGCGGTCCCTTAAAGTGCACCAAATTTGCATATGTCAAAACGGTAATCTGAAATCTGAAAACACAATGGCGAAAGCGAAATTCGCAAGTATTTATATAAACAGACTATGCGCTCCTACAAATTCTCCGTTTTCTTTGTAGTTTCGCTCGCCAAATTAAGATTAAGCTTTTCCAAACTCTCAGCCTTCATTTCCAAGTTTTCCACCGCGCTAAAAAAATCACAGAAAGTTTGGAGTGTCTCTGGGAATAAATAAGCCGCGTTTGGTTTCGCGAGCGTTCCATCGATCCATCCGCATAATCTCCATCAAAGTGAGAAAAACATTCGTCGATTGATTCTTACTCGTTTTCTGGCTTGAATCTCGCCCGTGTCCGGCCACAAATTTTCGAACGGGATGGCTTGAATATGGTCCGATTCAAGCTCAGTCAAGCCATCCGAATGTCACGGCGGTACACATGTCTCCCTCTGTTCTTGCTCAATTCTCGTTTGTTTGTCTCGTTCGTGTCAGCCGAATAATCGCCATGATTTGATTCTCGCTGATTAGCATATTTTATATGTTTTAGGACACACTAAGCGTGTTGTGCCAGCGTGTTGTGAGCGTGTAGTTCGTGCGTCCAAAGCAGAAGGACGCACGAAAAGCACATGGAAATACAGAATGTGAGCAAAGATGAGATGAATGACCTTCAGCAATCTTTTAGTCAGCAATCTTTTGAAGGATGAGATGAATGAACTCGCCACGTGAGTTAGTTCGTCAAAGTGAGGCAAAACGTAAGCAAGCGCCTCAAAGCGAGGCAAATGTGTGTCGACGACGAACCAAAGCAATCTCGAAAAAACTTCCCTTATCAGTTGCACAGGACACCCAATAATGCACAGGAATCCCAACACAAATTAGGAGTTGCGTTCTCGTTCCTCGAACGCAACTACTACCGATCTTGCAACACTTTAAAAGTGAGCCAAAAAAAAAAAATCCATTGTAATATGCCAACAAACGACGACAAACAAACGACGACATACAACTAAATACTGTATTCTTCTAAACGGCTCTGGAAAGCGTTAATTCCTCCTGTCCGTATCACAGCTAGAGATTTTTTCTAAAATCAAAGAATCGACAAAGTTAGAACAACAGGCCTGTTTAATATATCTTTATCTTAAAAGAAAAATCTATCAGGCAATTACTTGGGATAGACCTATTCTAAAGCTGGGCTGAAATGCTTTTAGCGACGAGCAGGATTTGTGCTAAGCCTGTCACATTTTATAACCACGCACATCTAAGAGGCATTTTTCGTATTTTGGACGTTGCTGTTAATTGTTATTGTCAATAAAATGTTAATTGAGTGATTATTTCCACATAAAAACGTTACTCATTAACTTCCAGTAGAGTTTAAAGGAAACCTGTATATAGCGGTCACCCTGTATACATGTGTATATAACGGTCACCTGACCATTTCCCAAGAGTGACCCTTATATACAGGTTTGACTGTAGCATTATTTTGGTACCAAAGGCGAGGTTATCAGTACCAAACCCCAAAACTTGAAATCTGGACCTAATTTTTCGGTCTAAGTCACCATGTAAACTCTTCAGGCCGGACCGTTATTTCTGGCCCAGTTTGTTTGCCAAGAAAAGGCGTACGCTCACGTGAAGCACATATTCACAACTGGTAAAACCACAATGTCAATTAAACAGCACTTTCCAAACCTACGTCGTCCCAAATATTGCGTATGTCATGTTATGTAAATGATCAAAAGCTGGTCTGTACATCTATTTCAGCTATTTAAACGAGTCCGCACCCAATTTTTCAGTGCTGTGAAAAATTTAAAATGGTGAAAATGGCTTGTGGGTCTTGTGGGCGTGCGTTTGTCATGTATACAGTATACCTAATTCAATAAAGGTTGCTTTGGTCATTGGTAATTGGGCATACGGAAGCTATTGTTTGGCGGTCTCTCAAGCAAAAGCATTGCATTGTTTGTGTTCCGTGTGCCCAAGTGCCAAAGCCCAATTACCAATGACCAATTGCCAAAGCAACCTTTATTGAATTAGGTGTATACCTAATTCAATAAAGATCAATAAAGGTTGTTTTGGCAATTGGTCATTGGTAATTAGGCTTTGGCATTTGGGCATACGGAACACAATGCAATGCTTTGCTTGAGTGACCGCCAAACAATAGCTTCCTAATGCCCAATGCCCAATGACCAAAGCAACCTTTATTGAATTAGGTCAACGCAAACAACCTTTGCCGCGTTTCCCTTGTCAGATGAGTGTTTTGAGTTTATTCTTCCTCTGGAAATTAAGATAGAAATTCAAGCGGGACAACTCAACATGGGTATCCTGTGGTGTAGTAGGGAGCCGCTGACAACTTTATAACAGATGAAGTCAACATGGCGCCTTTCGGCGCCTTTGTTTAGGTTTGAAATCATGACAATATAAAGTGAATAATATTGAACGAATAACAATGATCAGGAGCGCGTGACAAATATTTTTCTTTGACTGGCCAATCAAAAATGGGCTTTTGGTTTGGGTTCAGCGAGCTGAGTATAAAATATTCTCCAAGGTGTGTTCTTCACTTTCACTCTGTTGTACTCGGGCTGTTCGTTTTATACAAACAAGTTAATTTCCTCGTGCAGACATGTCTGGTTTAAGGAAGGCCAAAAAATATGACTGGAAAGACAGCAATTTGGCTTTATTTGGCTCGGATGTGGAGAAAAACGTAAGGGCAAAGACATGTCTGTGGACTTTCGAATTTCGGTAGTAAAGACTGTGTTCATGAGCGATGGCATGTTTATTGCACGAAATAATGATACATCGAGACACAATGGGAGCAGTTAGGTTATTAAAAACACAACGAATGTTTGCTTGTTTAGGTAAAAAGAGCAGCCGCTGGAACAGAGAAAGCTTGGCAGGGAGCTGGCGAAACTCCTGGTTTGCAAATCTGGCGAATTGTTAAATTCAAGGTAAGCTTATAAAAGTCAACAGATCTGTTCCGTTGATTAGCTTAAGCATACTTATATATGCAAGCAAATGGAGTCCTGATACTAACACTGATTAAGTTCTGATGTTTCGTGTCAAATATAAGCCTCTTCGAACATGATTATGGTTTCAAAAATCTTTTACAAGAAAAAGATGTAAAAATATGCACAGAATTTTAAGTACAATATTAATTTTCTGCTCGATCGAATGATGTGGAACTTTCTGTGTGCGTGCGAATGGGTGTGACAAGGGTGTGTTCGAATCATACAACTAAAATTGCACAAATGTTTAATATTAATACAGTGAAGGAAAATATATTTGTTGCCAAATGAAAATTTTCTCCTCTTTAGATTTAATGCAACAATAACTAATCGTGCATGAAGTCACATTATAAACTATTAAATCCCAGTAGTCTATAAATGCAATCACCTCATGGGAGTTATTGTGTTTCAGTGGCTCTGACCCCCTTCCCAAGAATTTTTTTAAACTTAACAGAAAGTTGTACCTTAATATGGTAATTACAGTTTGATAATAAAAAATGGCAGTCACCAAGCTACTTTTTAACCCGTGAATATATGCGAAGCGTTATGAACAGGTTATCGCAGACGGTGGCAAATATGCAAATGAGTACTCGCTTGCCATCAGCTGTAAACTTGTTATCACATAATGTTTTAAATTAGTTTTGTTACGAATGCATTGCATAACAAGAACAGTCTGAATCCAGTGATAACAATAACTAATTTGTTGTAAACGAATATGAACAACATTAAGCTTAAAGACTCTGAGACCCTTAACCTATACTACACCATTTTAGCTGCATTTTGCAACCCTATTCTAGACTAAACACCGAAAACCCCTACCCTATCCTAGACCTATTCCAGACTCGCTATTTTACAGAATCTCGTTCACTATCACAGTTATTAGTTAACAGGGGTCAGTAAATATACCGTACTGCTCGCCATACCGATTTTTAAATGCCATTTACCAGTAAACCTTGTCTAGACTAAATTCTTCATGCAACTGATCAGTTTCGTGGAAAATGATACCCCATTCTAGACCAAAAATCTCTGATAACTATACCCTATCCCAGACTAAACTGCCTGAAAACCATACTCTTCACAGCGACACATACCTATATAGCTCATATATGGGAGTACCCCCCCCCCCCCCGATTAATGTTCACCCTCCCACTTGAGAGTGCAAATAGCCACAAAAATTTTGCCTCAGTAGTTTCTTAAAAATCTGTGTTAAAATAGCACCATTGTTGAATGTTGTAATAATAGGGAAAGACATGACTGTCAAGTGTGCATTACTTTTAATAACCATGATGCATATTTATTTTTTGCCCTTGCCTTCCAGTCTGTTTTTGTTCAGGTTTGCTTTAAATATATTTGGCTTAAGTCATAAAAGTGACTTCAATAAATCCAGGAGCTCCTGATAAAACTGACTAAAATTAGAAGTGAATGGCATCAAATGTTAGTAGGAAAATAATGCATTAACAACAAACAAAAACAAGCAGAATGTGAAACAGCTGTGGTTAGATTGTGTTCATCTTACTAGCAAATTACCTTATTATAGGAAATTAACACTCCATGAAATTAAGGTATGGGAAATTAACGTGACTTAAATTAATGCGAATTTAATGGAAAACGACTTTCGAATAAAGAAAATTAACGCAAAAGAGGAGGTAGAATTGCACAATAAAGGAAATTAACGCGATTAAGATACAGTTGGTGGTGACAACTGGAATAAATTTATTTCAACACATGCGAGAAGTGTGGCGATTTTGAAAGAGAGGACAGAGGAAGTCTTGTATTCTGTCGAGAAAGACTATGTTGACGATTCAAAATCTATCTTGGCAGAAATCAAAGGAGAAGATATTTTAAACATCACTCTTCTGACAGTGACAACGATGAAGATGAACTTGAAATATTGTAAACCTTCACTTTAGCTTTTGTGAAAGATTAAAATAAAGGGGTTAAAATATTGAAAATTAAGAGCGCGGAAATTAACGCTGCTCTTAATTAACGTCGCGGAAATTAGCGCTCACCAAAATTTAGGCGACTTAAATTAACGCAAATTTTAACGATTCGCGTTAATTTCATGGAGCGTTAATTTCCTACAATAAGGTACATTACACAGCAACAAATCTCTGCCATCTACCATTTTTTGGCTGGATTGTTTTTAATTGACCAGTTTGTTAGACAATTGACAAAAACAATAATTGCAGTACTCCGCGGCTTTTTCCCAGCTCAAACATACCAGTCTCCAAGCTGAGAGAGCACTGAAAAAATTATTATTATTATTATTTATTTATTTATTTTTTTTTTTGGGGGGGGGGGGGGCAAATTGTGTCAAAACATGAATGACGAAATGTTGATTTTCCTAAGCGTTGAACACACACTAAGTAATCATTTGGTTTGAACTATTCTTTTAAGGTAACAGATTGGCCTAAAGAAGATTATGGCAAATTCTATGGTGGAGATTCCTACATCATTCTTAACACCTACAAGGATAAGGAAAGTGATGAGGTATACTATACCAGGTTTATTTTTAATTACCATTAGTTCTTAAAGAGCAGAGACATAACTACTTAGAAAAGGCTCAAAAGACTTAATATCATGTTCAGAAAAGTAAAGGCATGGATCTTTGCAGTGAACATGACAAAGATAGCAGATGCCGTGTTAATCGCTTTTCTTCGCTGATAAAGCGTGAAATGAATTCTTTCAGTTCGTGATATGGATAGTTTTCAAAAAGATAAACGATGTGCCAAAGAACCGGAAGTCAGAGAAGTGCACACATAAGAGAATTTTGCAGCAACGACAAAAAAAAAACAGAATAATATAAGAGTATTCGCGTTCAATGAGAAATGGAATGTTGGGCACCTGCGATTGTTGGTGGAGGATGCTTTTGAAAATTTTATTAGTTTTGATTTATTCAGCTGCTTGTGTATGAACATGGTTTCAGCCTTTTGAATAGTATTATATCTGACTGGCAGTGCAAACTCAAAGAAGAGTTGCTTAATGACCTCATGCATTTTGCTCTTAGCAGAGTCACTGTAAAGGACTATAACCCTGAGCCTGCAGTTAGACTGGTGGGATGATACTAAAATCCCAGGAGACTAGTGGATACCTACAGGCAAAACCAAAGGCCTAAACAGGCTAAGACAAAGAAAATTTACAACAAATGCCATTGCTTTCTTATTCTTTCTTTTTATTTAATTGATTGTAAAACCACAGTTGAGTTTTTTTGTATTATTAAAAAATGAATGTAAACATTACAAGTTTCTGTTCAGGTCGGAAGTTGGTATAGACAGGTGTAACATTGTTCTTTTAGTATCGTTTTAACACCCTGATGAACAACAGCTGTGCTGTTCAAAATTAATTGGTTAAAAAATATATATATTCCTTCACTGTACAATCAGCCTTTCATTTCATTTGTTTGAAAAATATTCTGCCTGTCACTATAGACACAGGCAGGCTAACAGTCTGGAAATATTTCCACCCCAGCTGTATAAGTGATTCAAATCATTCATTCATTCATTCATTTATCAATTATGTTTCAAAAGCCAGAGATGTAAATACCAGCCTGCAGAAAGCTAGGTCACATGGTTTGTAAACCTGTATGTTTTTCTTAATATTATTTCATAACTGTGTTTTCATTTGTTTGATATTGTATAGCTTTTGTATGATGTCCATTTTTGGATTGGAAAAGAGTCCACCCAAGATGAGTATGGAACAGCAGCATACAAGACCGTTGAACTGGACACTTACGTGAGTTCTTTTTTATAGTTAATCAGGTCAGAAACTGCTGATTAATTTTATTGTGTCTTTACCACACCATACAGTATAAGCCCTTTTACTTTGTAAAATGAAAAAAAAAAAATTAAAAATAATTATTGCATCTTAACAAATTGAAATACTTTTTTGAATGGTCAATCTTAGGGTTTATTGATTAAAACTTCCCAGAGTGCCCAAAATCAAAATTCAAGAAAAATTCCAAATTTCGAAGTTAAAACTGCATGATAATTGTCTCCAGTGAAAGGGTTAAACATGCTAAACAAAAGCTATCAAACCACATTACTTGTCTTAAATTTAGTTTGGTGAGAGTTTAAGTTATAGTTGGTTAAGGTTTTCTAATTAAGCTGATGAAAAAACTCACTTCATATTTCCTTTGTAATTATTTTTCTTTCCTGTGTAGCTCAACGATAAACCTGTTCAGCATCGTGAGGTCATGAACCATGAAAGTGACATGTTTAAAGCATACTTTAAACAAATTGAAACCATGAATGGAGGGTATGTGAATTAGGGATGGACCATTAGAAAAGTGATGGGGGGGGGGGGGGGTGGGGCAAAAGCAAAAAAAAAAAAATTTTTCCCAGTAAATTAGTAAGAAAAAAAAATTCCCACGCATTATCGCAAAAAAAAAATCTGCCCAAGGACAATTAAAAAATAAACTATTAAAAAAAAAATATTCCAGCCATCGAGTGAAAAAAAAAAGATTTCCACCTAAGGTGGACAAAAAAAAATTTCTTGCCTCTCCCAAAGTTCCCACCCACCCCCCCCCCCCCCATCACTTTTCTAATGGTCCATCCCTTAAGCGCACTGCTGTTTTTTTTTTTTTCTTAAAAAGGTGTGCATTACCTCTGTTTTGTCAGGTCTAGGATGAATAACCATGATTCATGTAGCTATATACATGTAGCTAAACTTGTACTATTGTACTATAGGCTAATGGCTCTCATGTCTGTTTTTCTCTCAGGAAAAAATAATGCATCAGTCAATTCAAGCAGTGCCCATCAACACCCCCTCCACCCTGGGCATTAGTCGGGCATTTCCTCACATTTGAATCCCTGGGCATTCAGGCATTAGACTACACTCAGTGTACCCAAGGCAATGGCCGTGGGACATATAAGAAAAATGTTTCGATGATGACAGATGTCTTTGAGTTTCCCAAAAGAGCTAGCATAGGGAAATGTCACCTGATTAGTTATTCATAACCCTTTTTATCTTTTATGTGTAGGGCTGACAGTGGCTTTAGGAGAGTTGGACCAAAGGAGTACAAGCCACGCTTGTTCCAATTCAATGATGAGGTACTAAATAATCACACTATTGTGATATTAATAGTATATACTGTACATGTGTTTATTTTTTTGGTTATTTGATATTGAATCTCCACTCAAGTGAAAGCTGAATTTATTTACAATGTATTAGCAAAGTAATGGTTAACTCAGTTGGTGGAGCACCAGACTGCAGAGCTGGTCACAAGAAGAGCTTCACACGGTGGGCACAAGTTGACACAAAATCGCTCGTGTTCGCCATTTAGTATGTACAGCGGTTTCTCGCGTGATTGCCACCAAATTTAAAAATGGCGGCTTACATGAGTGGTGCGGAAGCTCTAGAAAAAGTTTTTGAGGAAGAGGCTGATGATATTTATATGGAGACGGAGAGTGAAGAAATCGAGGAAGAAGAAAATGGAAGAAGCGTTTTGGAGGAAGCGCTGAAACACTGTCTCCGTAAGCTGGGAAGAAGCCACACACTGGAAAATCAAGAATTTTTTGTAAACGCCGGTGTGGACATGTTGCTTCCCCTGTACGACCTTAGTTGTAACCACTCCGTTCCAGGGTTATCGGAAGCCACGAAAATTTTAAATTCCTCTCCCGTATACGCCGGAACAATTTTTCGCTACGAGTCAAGGCTTTGGCTCGAAGCGATATATCGACGACTTGCGGGGAGGCGGCGTCTCCGAAACCCATTTTTTTGCCAAATTACCCGTGATATTCCCCATGGAATTTTCTCTGTTTTGATTAATTTAATCAGAAGTCTGGAAGGATTTTGTGAGCCATTCGTCAACTGTGGACAAAACAACAAAGCACATGTCGTCGCTTTTACGTCGCTAAGACCAGTCAAACAGCTCTTTGCCTTGCTTTCCGGTAAGAGCCAGGCAGAGGTTGTGACTTATTTCAAGAGAACCTTGACTGGGAAGAGGAATGGCAGCAAAGTGACCCTACTCGCAACCAAAGAGAAGGAACTGGCCTTTATGTACAAGATCTCCAAAGGCCAGTTGATTATATCCTACTACTTTGGGGAGTGGAACACCTATGGCTTTCCACAGCACAATTAAGGTAATCTTCCACATATGAAAAATTATTTTTGCCAACCCTGTTTTGAATGAATTTCACTTAACTTTGTCAGTGTTAATAAAATTAAAGTGGCATATATAGTTTGTTGTTGGTTCTCCCCTTGCTCCGTAAGGTTTTTCTCCGAATACTCCAGTTTTCCCCTCTTCTCAAAAACCAACATGAACAAATTCCAATTCGATCTGGAATCTGACCTCATGTTTGTCAGTCACAAGACTGTTAAGTGTCACCCTTGTTAAGCAAAGTCAATTTGCTATAGCAATGGTTGTTTATATTCATAATTTACATGCTAAATAGGAATCCACCATTGTCTTTAATGGTCAGATATTTTATTTGTGGAAGATCACCTTGGTTTTGTTTGTTTCTTGTTGTGGGTAGGCTCAGATGTTTCATAACTAGGTGGGGAAGGTTGACGCAAGCAAATAATGATAAGTCCTATAGTATCAATAACAACATTCGCAATTGCCATTAATTAGTTATCCACACACCTACTTGTTGCATAATTGGAGTGTGGTCACACGGGTGTCCAATCATTTATTACAGCTGTCTTTTTGTAATTGGACACCTGCACTGCATGCAAGCCAATGTAGTGTATTTAAATGGGTTCTTGTTGCTGATTCCTTTATTTCCAAAACAATATCCCTGGCTTTTTAAGGAAAAAAAGTCATCAGACTTTTTTAACTTGAATTTTGTTGTTGATAAGATTAATTGGACTTCCTGTCGTACAATTCAGGGGAAATCGTGAAACGCTCGTATAAAATTACTAAGCCTGCGTAGCAGTCATTTTGTTTTCCTTTCTGAGAGCAAGGGAGGAGAGGGCGCGCACACGAGGGAGGAGAGGAAAGGAAACGACTGCTACGCAGGCTAAATAATTACTTGCCAAATTACTCCCTGAATTGTACTCCACTCAGTCCAGTTACCATTACTTATCAGTGGTCAAAAGGTTGGTTTATTACTACTGCCCTCAAGGTGCCCCAGACAATTTTGTAAAATTTTCAGGGGGAGGATGGGGGAGAATTCCCCAGGACCATTTTCATTTGGATGATACAGGAGATAATGACTGTTACAAGTCCAGTTCTTGTGTATGGCTCTCAATGTTGATTGGATGTGCACAATTTTGATATTACATTTTGGGAATCAAAGCAGTCATATTTTGTCTCAGTGTGCTTCATTTGTTTGAGGCAGTTTTGTGCTAATCCCAGTAATTTGTAGCAGATTAAAGTAATAACTGGTTGTTTATCAATGTACATGTACCAGACAAAAAAAATACATTGTTTCAATGCAATTTATTGTTTTTCTTTGTAAAGACAATCCTACAGCAGCTCAAAAAGCATCAGTGCATAATTAAAGCTGTGGATGCACCCTATTTCATTCACTAGTAAATATGTGGATATGTACATATTTAATTATGATGTTTTTGATTGTTTTTATAGTAGAAGTAGTTTAATTATTATTGATTGTCATTTTTTAGCCCTTTAATTCAGTTAATTCTGCAATGTGGCAAATAAACGGTATATTATATTATTATTCCTGGTCTGATAACAAGGTTGTATTTGACCTATACCTGCTGTTGCCATCTTAAACAACAAACAAAATCAGGGCAGAGTACAAAACAGCTTAGGTGATCAGTGGGCAGTCAAGATTATGGGATGGGGGGGTTGGTGACATGTCTCCCAATCCTCTCCATTCTTGCCCTATCCCCAGACTTTTCTCATGGTGTTATTCAAATAAGAAGCCATAAAGGGAATTTTTGATGAACTTATAGGAACGTTTAGGCTGTAACTTCTAACACAAACATTAAATGATTATTACACAAGAATAACAAAAGAAAACAACATCATTGAAGAGTAATAGGGAATGTTACTCCATGAAACTGTTTTACAGTTAAAATAAAATGATTAATAGCATTGCTGTTAGTAAATGCCATGTAAAATGTTAGTTAAAATCACTGATCTTTATTCTGTACTGTACAAGGTATCATATTACAACTCAAAAAACTAAAAGTGCTGCTGTGCTAACAGCTGTTAAAATTGCTACAGTGTATGTACAATGTAAGTTAAAATATTTGTAAGGTATCAAGCTGTTAAAAAATACCATGAACAATCAATTGTACAACACCAAAACAGCTCAAAAACTGATAGTGATAATATTATGTACAATAAAGGTAAAATCACTGAACCTCAAAGGCTGTGCTCTTAAAAGAATCACAGGGTGTCCAGGCACTAAAGCTTTATGAAAAAAGTTAGCTTGTCTAGTCGCCTGAAGACAAAAGTTAGTGGCCTGAGGCACCCGGGTGCTGCTAGAGCACAGCCTTGATCCTTGTTCTTTGCAAGGTATCACATTACAACAACAGCTAAAAAACTGACAGCGAGGCTTTTAATAAATACTATGTACAATCTAAGTTAAAATCACTGATCCTTGGTCTTTACAACACCACAACAGCTCAAAAACTGATAGTGATAATATTATGTACAATGTAAGTAAAATTCACTGAACCTCGAAGGCTGTGCTCTTAGAATTATAGGGTGCCCAGACGCTCCCAACTATGAAATTGATAGGGGTGCCCGACACTTAAGCTATATACAAAAAGTAAGTTTTTCCAGTCACCCAAAGACAAATGTTAGTGGCCTGAGGCACCCAGGTGCAGCTAGAGCACAGCCCTGATCCTTGTTCTGTGCAAGATATTACACTACAACAGCTCAAAAAACTGGCAGCGAGGCTGTTAATAAATACTATGTTCAATCAAAGTTAACATCAGTGATCCTTGTTCTTTGCAAGGTATCACGCTACAACAGCTCAAAAACTGACAGTGAGGCTGTTAATAAATACTATTTACAATCCAAGTTAAAATCACTGACCTTTGTTCTATACAAGAAAATCACACTACAACAGCTCAAAAACTGACAGTGAGGCTGTTAATAAATACTATTTACAATCTAAGTTAAAATCACTGACCTTTGTTCTATACAAGAAAATCACACTACAACAGCTCAAAAACTGACAGTGAGGCTGCTTAATAAATACTATGTTCAATCAAAGTTATAATCACTGACCCTTGTTCTTTGCAAGGTATCGCATGACAACAGCTCAAAAACTGACAGTGAGGCTGTTAATAAATACTATGTACAATCTAAGTTAAAATCACTGACCTTTGTTCTATACAAAAAAATCACACTACAACAGCTCAAAAACTGACAGTGAGGCTGTTTAATAAATACTATGTACAATCTTAGTTAAAATCACTGACCCTTGTTCTTTGCAAGGTATCACACTAGGTAAAACAGCTCAAAAACTGATTGCCAGGCCGTTAATACTATGTACAAGTACAATAGGATGAGATGTTGCAAACGGTGCAGGTTTCCCCCATAAAGCATACATAAATATAAAGAAACCAGAGCCATTTATTATGCCACTCTCTGGTACAATTCCACTGAGTCACTCTTTAATATGGGCAACCTATTTCAGCTCTCTCAAAGTTATGTGCTGACAGCATGCAGTGAATTTGCTGCCTACAATTGGCAGGTTACTTCCTGCTTTAAACAACACATAATGTTCCCCATATAAGGAGACCTGGCTCTTGCTGCCTGGTATGTTACAATAATTAACAAAGTGCTGACTGGTATCTGTTCTAATGAAGTTTGACTGTATTTGAAACTTCATAAGAGACAAACCAAGTCTTGCCTAGCTGTCTCACCAGAGACACTTTTTTGTATTAGAGATGTTATGTGCTTTAATTATATAGTCAGAGAGAGTACATAACAAATGACTTGGCAGCTGCATTATTTTGTAACAAAAGGCTGTCCACATTGCAGTTAAAAGTGAAAAAGGAAGATGGGTTAGTGGAATTTAAATAGGCTTGTTATAGGAAGATTGGGGAAGACATGGTGGCCTAATGGTTGGTGCATGGGACTCTGGATCGAGTGGTCCAGGAAATCAACAGGGCAACCTCACAAAACTGAAAGGTGAACACTGCCATTAATTAGCATTCCATCAAGTGGAGAAGCTACAGTGTTGTGTACAATAATAAATTGTATTTAAGGGCTGAGGGCATAACCAACCTATGTCAAATTTTGGAATTTTTCACTCACAATTTGTGTTTTTTTTAGCCCAAAAAGCATTCTATTGCTAAAATAATATGACTGCAGAAGTAAAGAAGATTCACTCTAGATCTTGACCGGCAAAAAGATCCTGTATTTTTACAAATAAAGAAAAATACATTTTGGCTAATAAGCACCCTACAGTATATGACTCTTCACGTCAAAACATTTCTTTTTCCAAAGACTTGATTTTTTTTTTTCAAGATTGAATCTCTTTTAATTCTGCTAAGATTAACCAGTCATTATTTTAGCAATAGAATGCTAAAAAACACAATTTGCGAGTGAAATATTTCAAAATTCGATTTGATTTTCACCAAATCTAAGCAAAACAGAAAATGCAACATAGGTCGGTTATTCCCAGCCCTTCAATATCATTGTTACATGTAGCTGCTTTATGCTATGGTAATTACAAAGTGTCACCAATTAGAAAGAGTCACCAAAACACTAGAATGAATGACACTCAAATAAAGTTCACTTTTTTCCCTCACTACCTCATTAGGCCACCTAGGCATCCAAACAGGGTTGTCAAAAAAGTGTGAAGGAGACATCTGGCTTTGAAAGTAAGTGAATATTTGTAAATGCCATCTCCACTAAAGAACTACTGTACCAACCAAAGTAGCTGATAAATATAACAAAGTACAGTAGGTGGTGATTTTTGCTGCAGCCAGCTACTGACACTGTACTTTGACAACCCTGTTTAACCCAACCTAACAGTGTGATTATGTTATTCAAAACTTTGTACCACAAGAAAGAAATCAGCTACTTGAAACAGTACTTACCCACACATGTAGATGCATTTGCATGACGATGATCTACATTGAAATTAGGTTCTTTCCCTTTTTAACACTTGCCTCAATTCTGGTTTGCAGACTGTTAGAACACAGTCTGCACTTTTCATCAGTTGAAACTTCTTTCTGAAGGCCACAGTAGCAGAATGCTGGGTCTGAGTTGTTAACCTGCTTAGGAATATAGGAAAGAGTGGAAGAGTTTACAGTAGAACAATTATAGCCTTTCCCTCTCAACCACACAAGAGAAACAAATTCATGAAGAAAAATCTGTTCCCACCTGGAATGAAACATTGTGTTATTACTGTATTTAGAAATAAACACATGCTTGGCCTCTCTCCCTTCCATAGAGTTGAGGCCAAGCCCAAGCCCATACTTTTTTTTCATGTGATGGGTGTGGACAGGAACGACATGACCAATGGTCCAAATTGTGGGGTTGACATAAAAGAAGATGGCATTTGCCCTAAAGTAATTTGTGCAGAGGGCCCTGAGATGACTTACCTGCTCATCCGATATATCTAAGCGGCTGAAAAGGGACACACAGTCCCTTAGGCAAAGACAAATATAAGCAATAACATGAAGAATTGTGATCTCTCTACCAGCATTAGCACTGCATTCTACAGCTGCAATCAGTGACATAAAATGTAACAAAAACAACCTAGAATCCTTCCCTGTAAAACGATAGTCAAAATGTGTACCATTACCCTTTGTCTCATCAAACCACTTAATAACCTTCTTAGACAACCTGGTTAAACCACATTTACGCATTGTGGTGATGTACCTATTGAATGGAGAATGTGCGGGCACCTGTGAAAAAGAAGTGATATTCTCGGTTAGTTTTGAGATGGCAATGACTTCACCTAAGAGCTGGCGATGAGCGAGTGCACATGCATTATTTTTCAGGTGCAGTGGATCCACATGCGCCTGGTCAATCAGTTTACCCACAACAGGCTCAAACTCTTGACGGCTATGTTGTTGTGCAATAAAAGTGGTGATCTTAGTACGGCGGGTAGACTCGACCATTTTCTTCTTTGACAAGGACTTTTTGAAACTATCTACCTGCTTTGCAATGGTGACTCTCTTCTCATATTTCCAGGGCTTCCACATTTCTGTTCCAGTCAATCCATAGATACCATCAAGTTTGTTCATCGTAGCAGTACTAACATCTGCAAAAGTTGAGAAGTAAGTTGCAGAATTAGACAGTTCTCCGGCAAGGAAAGACAACATTTTCATATCATTTGGTAATTCGGAAATACAAAATTTAACATCAATTGAGGTGCCATTGCAGTCCACTGAAAAGGTATTCTTCTCTAAATTACTGATGTCACTTACAACCTTCTTGAGAAAACGCGAAACTGGAATGCAATCCTCCTTGCAATTTGCACCAAACAAAAGAAAGTTCTCATTACTGCTCAAGACTCCCCTACCAATGTTGAGGAAACTGACAAGCCAAGCACAAGCAGTATCATCCTTTCCGAATGGAGCTCCGTCACCACCAAGAGAAACATAAAAAGTGTTAACTTGACCTTGAAACCAAATCAGCTTATACTTACTCTGACAAAGATAAAATTTAGCAAGAGAAAGTAACAACTGTTGAATGTCCCGATACATACCATCCACTTTTTCCTCTTCTTCCATTCCATAACAAAGAGTATCCCTAACACTGTAAAGTTTACCAATGTCAATAGACTTTATGAAAGGCATAAGCTTATTGTAAGGGACAAGCCTTGGGACAGGACAGCAATTAACTGCAATGCGGACACCACTAGAGTTATTTCTCTTATAACTACTGTCCCGATATGTAGCCCGATACTTTCGTTTCCCCATAACTCCTCCACTATAGTAGACAGCAATGCTTCTGAGCATATTTTCATCAGATTTCTCATATTCTGTTAAACCTTTTTTGTAAATCTTAGGTAGAACCCTGTTAGTTATCTTTTTACTTTTAGAAAAAACTTCAACAAGTATTTTATCTGAGCATTTCTTGACAGTTGTTTTACAAAGGCCAACTTCTCCTGGTACTTGGCAGTTCTTTTCGTTGCTTCCTCCATTAATCTGACATGCAGCTTCAAACAACTCTGATCGTCTCTTTCTACATGCTGCTGGACTGATGGTATCGTTCACACTCGTTGGATTCTTCTTTCGTATGTCAATTGACTTATCACTGAGATACTTGGTCTTCTTGTTTGGTGTTTCTAACTCACTCTCTATCTCGACTGTCTCCTCTACCTCTGTAACTATCCTGTCTACCTAAATGTTAAATTGAGAAGTCAACTATCAGTCATTTAATACATGTATCATTGGCCTGGTGACTTGGGTACATACAGGACATTTTTACACATTGGGTGCTCTCATTGAACATCCTGGATCCAAACCTTATGAACTTTAATACCAGTAGGTGTTTCTCTGCCTTCAGCTCACAGGCTGCTATCTATCTATCTGTACTATCTACTCTATTTCTGCTATCTACCTCGTGAACAAACTTACCTATGTACCTAAACAACTATGTATGAGAGTTTGTTCTCCATAAAAACTGGGCTATGAGCTTTTCATTACAGCAAACAAAACTGTCAGGTGTGTGTATTAAGCATGTGTCTCTAATGTGGGGCTGTACGTTCACGGTGGGGCCAACCCACTCCCAAGATGGTGCATGAGGGCGTTGCGGAGCATACTGGGTAAAATTCAAGATGGCGGCATGGTAAACAAAAATCCAACATGGCCGCCAATGTAGAATTTACCAACCAGCTTCGTCCAGCTCTTTTTCGAGCAAAAATGAAATGTTTGGAGGAAGTATCGACCGGTGAGGGTATCAGGAAAGTGAACTGTTTTTTTTTAGCGAGCTTGAAAGTGCGGCCGCAACTTTGGAAGACAAGTTCTGCAAGCAATCGCGATTTGAAAATGTGAATAAGCTTTTACCTTCCACAGGCATGGTCACGAAAGGACTACGAAAAATGCACCAAAAAATTATTCGTCGCCTACATGTGAAGCCAAAGCTAGCAAAGCCATGGTTTGGCGAATTCTCGATGGATATGCCGGCAGAAGTGTTTACCGGTAGCTGTTTGAGTGAAGGTATTATGCAACGCACAAACTTTGGTCACGAATTCATTGAAACTAATAGTCAGCTCATCTACAAGATAAAAGATGTTCGAAAAGCGAATTATTTGTTTGCAAGGATGGACCTCGACGGTGCTGAGGTGGACAGAAACAGTCTTTTGAAAAAGAAATTTCAGGACTCATTGGAAAGATGTGAAGTCATTGTAACTGAAGACATGCCAATGGAATTAAAATTTAACAAGAGTGCTGAAGTTTTGATAGTTACTTTCCATTATGGATACTGGAACCAGCATGGGATCCCACAGCATTAAACATACATGTTATGTACATTTCTGCCAAGTTAATATTTTATTTCATGTGGGAAATAACATATTTTAACATCCCACAGCAGTAAACATATGTTTTAATTATGTACATTTCTGTCATGTGGGAAAAACCGGGAAAAACCAGGAAAAACTTGATAACAATGAACTTTCTGAAAACTAGCTGTTGCTATAAACTGCATGACTCTTGAATCTTGACATTTGTTGGAGTTCAGAAGTAAGTGTTTTTCATAAAGCAATGTTTTGCTATTTGTTGTTTTGAAATAATATATTAAAATAAATACAGTTTTCTTAAACAAGTTCTTAAAAAGATGTTAAATATAAATAAATATACTGAATAAAATATTTACATAAAATATAAATTGTTATAAATACAGCAATAAGATATTTACATTTGTTTGCTTTAACATAAAGCAGTAAATGTGTTTAGTCATTTACTGTTTGACCAAACAAAAAGCTGACAAAGGAAATTAAATTCAGCAATTGACAACATTTCTCTGTTGAAATTAGATGTCTGGTTGGATGATAACAAATTATATATTTAGCCACATCTTACATTTAATATCTTGATGTTTATAATTTAGAGACACTGTCATTCATGACAGTCTTTCCCGACCAAATGAACACAGGCACACACTCAGGTTTCTTGCACTTGGCACTGCAAAGCATATGGCTGGCCTTGGCTGTAGATCTGGCACTGGCTCTGTGTTAAGTGGCCAGTTCACCGAAATAAAACGTGCAAAAATATTTTTTATTTTTATTTTTACCAAATTGATTATTTTTCTGTTAAAATTATTAATATTTTTTGGCATAAAATTAATCATCACCCAACCAATTCAGCAATAATTACAACATTTCTCTGTTTCATTAAACAGTGTCTATAGCATTGTTTTGAGGCTAGAGGAGACACGTCCTTGCAAAACACTGTGTTTAATGGATTGCATAATGTCACTCTTGCAAATTTGGCAGCCCTCATCATTTGCATCTAGTTTTGGCTGACCACAATGGCAGAACTTGTTGTCTTTCAATCTTTCAATCCTTCTTCAGGTGTTGGAAACTGCCTATCGGAAATCTACTATTGTGCCTTGCTGTTGATGGTGGGCTAAGAACGCCATGATTTATTTATGCGAAGAGAAGACAATAGAGACGAATAACTACATATTTAATGAGAATGGACTTTGAACTGAAATCGTATCATTTCAGATTTTTGTTTAAGTTCACTATACTCCAAGACAAGTTCAAAGAAAATGCTTACCTGAAACCCTTGCCGCCATTGCCTTGATCTGTATTATCGCCACCTAACATGCCTATTTTCCTTTCATTTTCGCGGGCTAAATTAGCCTTGATATATATCGACTGAACGATAAAAAGTTGGACTTTCTTGAAATGACCGCCAAATTTACATTGCTCGTACCAGGCTTCAACAAAATTGGGTTAAAGTCGACCGCTTTAGGACTAAATTCCAATATGGCGGAACCCATAAGCCTTTGCAGACTTTTCCGGCGCCATTTTGAAAAAATCTATCCACGCGCGATCCGCACAAACAATGGGTGGTCTGGCCCCACCGTGACTGTACCTTTGTTTCCAGACGTTGCAACTTTTCTTTCTTTGCCCTCAGTTCTTTTTTCTTTTCCGCAATCTTCAGGTCTTCAAGACGTATTTTCTCTGCTTCCCTCACAGCTTCCTCTCTTTTCTGCTTTTGCAAACCCATAAATGCCCCCACTTGAAACCTATGGTATTTTCTCTTCCCAGGCATGTTGCCAACACAAAATTATAACAGCCTACGTTTACGGCAACACATAACTCCAAAATCTTTCTTTACACTTTGCACCTGTTGAATGGAGACGGAAGAGAGATGGTTATCTTTAGAATTCAGTATCTTCAGTTTTGAATGGGATTTGCACAATTTGTTCATACTACTCAGGGCACACAGATGTTCTCTTTTTTAATATACAAACTTCAAAGCTGTGAATGAGATTACTATCATATTCAAAGCATTATATTATAAGAACAGCTCAAAAACGAACATTGTCATTGTTATTATAATCATAAGCCACACAATGACATGTAAACACTCCAGAAAAAGGCCATGGGCTACAGTTGGTCTCTGTTCGACAAAAGTCACAGAACACATGTACATTTCTTCATGTGGTTCATGTTTATATATATTATATCAATCCTTATTCTCTGTAAGGCACCACATTACAACAGCTCAAGCTGTATGTTTGTATAAGTTAATTATATATCTTATCTTTCATGCTTTAATACAGTTTAGTATGTTCACATCATCACGATCCTCCATCGTACTTCAAACGCGTAACCCTTTAAATAGCGGACTGGAGCGACTTGTGCCCGCTGTAGGCTACAGTTGGCCTCTGTTCGAGAAAAGTCACAGAATTATAGTGAAACTTAGGTAAATATACTCAGCGCGCACGATTCTTTTTAGAAAAACTAAAAACATACGATCAAAATTTGATCCACTGGGAAAGCTACAAAAGCGATATGAAGTGATTTAAATAATAACAGAAGAAAATGGATGAAGGCGAAAAAATCCACTTTTCAAATCGGAGGTATAGAGCGGAAAAACAGCTGAAGAAACAAAGCTATGATGTCTTAAAAAACAAAAATACCTACCCATGTTTGGTATCAAACTGAAGCTCTGGCACAGTTCTTCCAGGATGGCTTCTCCGATTTCAGCTCAAATCTACACAGGGCATTCTGGGAAGGTCTAAAAAACGTCATTGGCCGCTCTTCTAAGTTCGTACCCAGTCTACCAAAAATAAAGCCTCGTCCAATATGGCGACGGTCACGCGAATTACGAGCGATTTTGGGTCAACTTGTGCCCACCGTGTCAACTGTGTTTGGATCTTTGAAAACATTTCCAGTTTGGTTTGGTGTGAATTTTACAAGGCAGAAATTTTACCTTTAATTTTGTAGGGAAGAAACAAAGTGAAGGTAACAGAGGTGGCGTACTGCAAAGAAAGCGTCACTCCTGACAATGTGTACATCGTTGACAATGGTTTGCAAATTTTCCAGGTAAGCTACTCTTAATTTACCTCCTTGTCCTTTTGACTTTTTTTCTTTCCAGATTATAAAATTTGCTCATTGATACATTTGTAATCAATGGTTTGCTAGTGCTCTAAGAGTGTCTTGGGCTGCAGATGGCCAGGGTCCAACTGTCATTGCTAACTAGTGTTCCCCAAAGATGCTGTGTAATCCAGGGGTTTCAATGTTTAACCATTTAACTCCCAAGAGTGTTAATTAAAAATTCTTGTTAAATCCCAAATTATATTTTCTTAAATATTGAAAAACAAGTGGTGCCATGTAAAGGTACTGCCAAAGAGGTTTTATTTAATGGTCACACCACAGGATTTTGTCCACAGACTCAAAAATTTAAACTACACTACGACTCCATAATTGACTCTGGAAGTGAGTGAAAGGGTTATAATTGGTGTGCGAACTAGCTGGCAGTTTGAGACAATTCTTACAAGCATTAAAGTGAAAATCAAGGCAAAGTTGTGGTTTAAGTTCAAATAGATACCTCTACACTCCCAGTCGCCACTTGTAATGAAACCACTGATAATCTGGGACTTATAACATAGCTCGAATTTTCACGTAATCAAATTTAATAGCGCGAGCGTGCTTCATATTCTTATTGAGCACGCTAATGACGTCAGCAAACTAACAACTCGAGAAACATCGCATTGATAATGTTATAAAACAATTAGTTCATGCTGCAGCTGTGCGTATGTCGAGATATTGAGCACGCGGGAAGTTTGGAGAGCACTCAAGAGGCTAGAATTGCACTCGGCTGCGCCTCGTGCAACTCTTACGCCTCTTTCGTGCTCTCCAAACTTCCCGCGTGCTCAATATCTCGACATACGCACGCTGACGCATGAACTAATTGTTAAATATTTAATTGTAATTATTTTAAAGATCAATGGCAGCCAAGCTGATAAGGATGAGAAATTCAAAGCTGGCCAGTTTTTGCAGCAATTGAAGGTGGGTGCCAAAAGTCATTATTTAATTAATATGGTTTTAAAATTATTTGAAGTTATGCAGTGCAGTTTCTCTTTCAATCTTTGGACATAATTTATCCAATGCATTTATTTATTTGTTTGTTAGTTTATTTTTTATTGATAATCTTTTAATTGCTTGTTTTGTGTCTTAGAGTGAAAGAGGAAATGCAAAATCGGAGGTTCTTGGTGAGATCCATTGACTTTTTAACAGTACTCAATCACTCCACTAAATGGCACATATTTAACAAATAGATTCCATTTGGCCATGTGTCTGTTCAGTTATAGATAACAGATGACGTCAAAATGTGGTAAGAACAAAAAAGTGGCACACGAGCCGCAGGCGAGTGTGTCACTAATGTTCTTACCACATTTTGACGTCTTCTGTAATCTATAACTGAACAGACACATGGCCAAATGGAATCTGTTTGTTTTATACAATGAACAGAAAAGTAAAAAGAGTAAAATTACGAACTTGCTTTGTATAGTGCTCGACTGTTTGAAGATTTGTTCCAGTTCAGGTATTTTTCAAGTCGCCAAGAACACTTTTCGTCATGGTTTCTTCATTTTCTTGCTCATAAACAGCTCCTGCTTAACATTTTTCGAGGCTTTCTCTTGCTCAATCCAGAATAATCTCGCAAACAGTTTTAAAACTGTGTGCCATGTTGGACAAAACAAAGCAAACAATTTTTCTTTGACGTCAGCCATGCATCTGTACTCTGATAGATCATAGGCAACGACCAATCGCCAAGCATGTAGTATTCAGTTCATTGTATAATAGGCAATACAACATACTCTTTAAAAATCAAGTGTAAATTTCCTAAGACTCACACTCACATTATATATAATATATATAATTTTTCTTTGTGATGGTCAAGTAGCCAACTCCAGTTGGAGTTTCAGATGTTTAATTGCTCAACGTTTCGGCTGTTGCGGCCTTCCTCAGGAGCTTATACTAGTGTTATATATATATATATTATATAATGTTAATGTATATATACTGATTTATTTCTTTGTGATGGAATTTAAAGAAGGTGATCATTTCCAGTCCAAGGTGAACCTTCCATCTGGAGACACATCGGGTGACCAGGAGGTGAGCTGAGTAACTCAAGCATGCCACAATTGCACAAGACAATTTTTCTCCTTGTTATATAAAACAAAAAAGTATTGTTTCATTTGATATTTTCTTGGGTCATGGATTAATGTCCACTTCCATCGACACCATGAGGGCATGATGGCATGAAGTTCAATGGTTTGAGCCCTGTGGTCTCTGCCATCTACATCTAGGTAAAATGTCACACTCAAGCTGTGATGGCATGACTGCATGCGAGGCAAGGGCCAGGGTGCCCTTATTGGCTGGAACATTATATTCATATTAGGTGTTGTGATGTAACAATCAAAAGATCTTGGGAGAACAAACTGAGTTGTGGCAGAGGGAACGGCACACGGCGAATAAAGTCTGTATAATATGACGCCTGGCCCCGTCGTTTGAAAGCCATTTAACGCTAACCCAGGATTTAATTTCTGTTGTTAGAAAGGTTTTCAAAAGCTAATTATAAGTTACAGGCGGGGACAAGTCAGAAACAAAACTAAAGAGCAAAAATACTTTGGAAAAATCTCCATTGATTTATTATTTAAGTGGAGTCAAAATTGATGCTAACTTTGGATTAGCTTAACCGTGCTTTCAACAACCCGGCCAGGACATTAAACTAGCCACAGGTGACCCACTCAGCCAGAGCTTAACCCGGTTTCCATACCATGAAGCAACTAGGAGTATTACTACTCCCCCCTGGATTGGATGTTAGTCCATTGCAGGGTTACATCTGGCCCCGGTAGTTCAAAAGTTGGATAGCACTATCCACCTTCTGAACTACCGGGGCCAGGGTGGAGAGAGAAAAATCAGAAAATACCATGCTATTTAAAATTGCCCTACAATGCATTGCAAATCACAAAACATGTATGCTAATGGGTTGTGCACGTACATACATACATGCCTACATTACTGAAAGGTCTAAAAGGAAAAAAAAGGGGCAGCCACAGGCTGATGTGGACCTTCTAATGTAGTCAATTACAAACAAGTATTAAAATTTAAGAATTACAAATTTACAGAATTTGCACTATTTACAAAATTAAGAAATAATTCAAAAATATACAAAAGTTTCTTTATCCTTATTCAAATTTGTACAGCAACCTTTCTCAAAACTCACCAATTCAAGTTTAACTTCGTTTCTTCCAAATAGCTATAAGTAGTGTCTTAGGAAAAATTAAAAAATGGTGGATGTCTGACCAATTTTATTAAATGGCCTATCAAAATGTACTTTTTGAAAGTACGCATGTTCTTCTAAGTACAAAACAAAAATTCCAGCACTGTAGCCAAGGTTTGGGTGTATCTAAGTTTTCCTGCCAGGGGCAAATTTACCAGTACAAGGTACGTAGGTGAAAATAACCTGGGCAACTTGGCTACTGAAATATGTGGTGGATTAGCACAGGCAGCCCAAGCTCACATCATGAGAAAGCGAAGGATTAATTATTAGCGGTGTGTGAGACAGGAAGTGACCCTTCAATGAAAGCAGTATTGGGTTACATGGCGGCCGTTTTAAAAATTTAAGACTTGTATGGGAAAAAATATAGCATAGATTTTGAACGCTTAATAAAGCAAAATTTAGGCATTAATTCAATAAAGTGACTATTACTTCTATTGAATTCACCTCTGGTGTATTCTTTTGTCCTTTGGGGTATTTCAGGCCATTTTGGGTTGTTTTGTCACCACTGTTATTCCCTTCGGAAGATGGAGCCAAGGCAAAACACTCGGTTTGAGACCAACTTTCACTCGGAGGTGGTTTGCATCCCAAAAATCCATCTGATCGGCGATTTTTCCAGCCAAAGTTAAAGCACCATGTCCCTTCCACCATAAAACATGTTTGGTTTCCGAAATTCATCAGCGTGGTTGTTAGTGATCGGAGTCAGCTGAACAGATGTCCAACCTTGATCTACATGTAGATTAGACTGACCAAACATCCAACTTAACTAGCCCAGACTAGACTAAGACTAGAATACTATAAAAAAAATTTCAAAATAACATTATTGGTTCATATTCACATTGCATTTTGATAATTGTTTTCCTTGACAGGACCCTGTGGATGATGACTTTAAGAAAACTATCTTTAAACTAAGTGATGAAAGTGGACACCTGACATTCACCGACATGGAAATATGCTCCAAGGGTGTTTTGAAAAGTGAAGACGGTGAGCAAATGTTGTTAATAACAGCAACCTGTTCTATTTTTGTCCATACTTGTCCTCTTGGTCTTCTTTGATTTCACGATGGTGGGGCAGGCATAAAAACTCCTGGACAAGGCTGCCAATATACTCTAAAAATCCTGCAGTATTTTGTAGCATAAAAAATAATAATAATAATAATAATAATAATAATAATAATAATAATAATAATAATAATAATAATAATAATAATAATAATAATAAATTCAAATTTGTACCACGCAGTTTCTATAAAAATATTCAACTGCGCCTTACAATAAGATATTAATATTAAAAGATAAAATTGAACTTAAAAATTACAATTCTAAATGTCTTCCATTTGACCAGTGGTTTCAGGTTGTCACAAAATAAACACAGCTGCCAATTACTGAAAAAAAACAACAACAACTGGGAAAACGCCATTTAATCGTGTGTCATGTGACAACTCCACCATTCCTGGAGTATTGTGGCAGGCTTGTCCAGGAATTCTGCTTGCTGCCTCTGTATGCTATTTTGAAACACAAGATTGATGTTTGAACTTGTCTGTGTTCAGGACATCATAAAATGCAACATGTGTCTGAGAAAACACACATCTATGAATAGAAGTCTTTAATAGTGCATTACTTACATTCAGTATATTGATGTCACTGAACTATTAAAGAAATAAAAACGCGCCGAGTGCATTATTGAGTTATATAAGCACGCGGGAATTTTTAAAAAAACGAGAGAAGTGCAGAGAAGCACGAGCCAAAGGCGAGTGCTTCTCGCACTTCTCGAGTGTTCTTAAAAATTCCCAAGTGCTTATATAACTCAACAATGCACGAGGAACAAGTTTTTTTATTTCTTTTATAAAATGAAAACGGTTAAAATGAACCTTACGTCACGCGCGTGCTTTATCGAGTTATAATGAACTCGGTTTAACCAATCACGGCACGCGCATTTCTTTGAGCATTTTATAAACTGGTATATGTTTCATCTGCTATTTGATGCTATTTGATGTAGTATTCATTTGATGACAACTTGGATTAAAATCACCAAATTGGAAAAATATAGGTTTTTATATAATTGGGGATTTTACTGGTTGGTATGTTGATTCTGATCATTTTCCTACAGTGTTTATAGTTGACACTGGCAAAGAGTGCTTTGTTTGGGTTGGAAAGAAGGCTAGCATTGATGAAAGGCGCAAAGGCATGGAATATGCCCATGTAAGTATATCTGGTTCTCTGTGTTCAGCTCTGTAATTGGGTTAAATATAAGCCACGAAACATGCAAATATATTTATATAATTCACTAATACTTCACAAGAAAAATACATCAGAAATTAAAATTCAATGAAGGTTTGTAAATCCTGAAACAAAACAGCTATATGGTGTTATTGACACAGAATACTTACATGAAAGCTAATGAGCTTCATTACTGTTGTTCTTTTATAGGAAGATAAAATATTTACAGCAGAACTTTTGAATATTTACAATGGCTCATCTACAGCTTGCCATTGTAAAATATCCATATAGTTTTACCTCCCATATTAATTATTTTTTTTTTATGTTACATGTTTTCTAACTGTTAACTTAACTCGAAAGTGACAATTTAGCATTTCAGTGTGTTTGTTTGTTCTGAATTTCTCTGGATTACAAAATTTCGTTTTATTAACTGAGTTTATAAGGTAAACTGGTCTCTGACAGAGATTTAAAAGCTGATATTTTAAGCACTAGCCCCTCGACAAGCTTCCCAAATTTCATTTTGCAGAATATTGAAAAACAAATGATACCATGAAAAAGTACTGCCGAAGAGGTTTGATTTGAATGATCACATTATAGGATTTTTTTGACAGATTCAAAAGTTATAACTACACTGCATGTCTCTATAATTGACTCAGGGAGTTAAAACCCTTTAAGCCCCAATAGTGACCAACATCAAATTTCTCCTTGCAATGTTTAATCAGAGAGGTCATTAGAATTAAGGATATGATCACTTTATGTGAATTCTCTTGATATTTTAACAATTTCTCCCCACTCCAGCTTTAAGAAAAGTATGGGGACAAGAAAGGAGAATTTGTATTTTGATATTGGGATTAAAGGGTTAAATATCAACCTGGATCATTTACCTTCAGAACTACCTGCTGAAGACCAAGCATCCGTTGGTGCCAGTGACTGTTGTAGGAGAGGGTCAAAAGTCTGACAGATTCGATCATGCATTTTAAGTGGATACTAACAAGGTAGGAACCAAAGACAGTGATTTAAAAAAATAAAAAATATATAATAAATCACTTTAAGTATCAAAGGGCATTTAGCACGCAAATTCTAATTGGGGACACTTTCCAGATAAAATATTATCGAGTGAGTTCCCCCCCCCCCCTAAAAAAAACACACACACACACGCAATCATACCAAGAGAAAACATTTAACTACTATTTAGCCTGCAAGCAAGCAGCGGAGAAAAAACGAGCGACTTTCCCTGTCCCCGTCTTCCCAAAGTACAAGAGATGGCATGCAGCCTAACTACTCTTACTTATCTCCAGCGTGCCCAGTGTCGCATATCAGCTACTATACATATATATACCAGCTGAGTCCAAATAATGTCTGAAACATGGACGGCATATTGACTAGCAAGAAGCTTAAACGTGAAACACAAATAATGGTTTTATCGATTTTGTTTTCAGTGCGTTTCCAAACCTGAATGAATGCCAGACGACTAAGGAAGCTGATTGAGTCTATTTTTTGTATTTTTAATCACAAGTTTGTAGTTAATGCAAACCTGCATTTTTTGTAAACATAAGGGCTAAAATAAAGGCATTTTGATATAATTGTCTTGTAAATGAAGTTGCAGCTTGCAAGCTGGCTCGCATTTTAAAACTCGTTCGCGAGCGGCGAGACCATTTTGTGCGAGATGGGGGGGGGGGGGGGGGGGGATCCACCACTTTACCAGCGTGTCAGAGGGTTTTTTTTTTTTAGTGAAAACCGGCGCGCGAGTTTAAGCGGCGAAGCCGCGACAACGAGACGCAACGCGTCTAGAAAAAAATAATCGAGCTTCTTTTAACCGCATGTATGCGGTTAATTTCACTCTTGATATTTAGAGAACGGACCTCTGGATCCAGGGTGGAAGATATTAAGAGTCAACCATATTTTCCGAACAGACTTTAAACCCAGGCTCGCGGGGGGAGGGGGGGGGGGAGTACCCACCATGAATAAATTCATAAGGCAAAATTGTGGCAGGGGTGTCACTTTTAAAAGCTTTATATCTTGGGCCTTTAGACGCCGATTTCGCTAAAACTTAACAGATATATTGGGTAATAATGGGAGTTCACCATTACTATTTTTTATTCAATGATTCGTGCTTTACGGTAATGCTGTAATGTACGTAAGTTAAAATTTGTAAAACGAGATTTTGTGTCCAAGTTTTCTCCTCGAGAATAACACAAAGCAAGTTGATTTCACCACTCACTGATCCGTCAAAACCTCTATTGTGTCATATCTGAAGCCGATGTTTTGTTTTTCTTTTTTGTAAGAGTTATTAACTTTTAAAGGAGCAAAATTGTCCATGTTAGAATTTTTATCCTCATACCTTCCCTTTGAAAGCCTATTTAAACATTTTGTCAGATATGACAATCTACAATACACCTAGTTTACCAATCACAGGTCAAATGAAAACTGTTCCTGCAACTAGTCGCCTCGTGTGTGTCGATCTTAAGGGTGAAGGCAAGATGGCCTTATTCCCATTTATACTCTCCTAAATTTATAGATGGTAGAACCATTGATAAAGTTTCCAACCACTGACAAAATAATAACTTTTTTATTTACATCTTCTAAAAAATTAAATACTATTAAAATAATACAATATCATAAGTGAAAAGCTATGAAAGCACATTTTCTTTTTGCAGACACCAAGTCATTATTTCGTACGTTTCTATTGACTTAATTTGTTGCTAAAAAGAGTAGATCATTAATTTGTACATTTAATTTTAATGTTGGGTTATAATATGAAGAAATCCGCAGTGATTTATTTTCATGTAAGGTTACATGATCTGAAAATAGAAAAGAAAGCGAATGTTAAGATATTGAGTACAAAAAAAAAAACTCGGAAAAAATGTGTATCATCAACCGGTCGTCGATACATAATTGTTGTTATTATTTACTTCCCGGTTACTGAGAATAATGGATTTGATCACATTTGGCTCTAAGACAAATATGTTACATTTGTCCTGGTCGTGAAGACAACAAATGTGTGACAAATATGTTATCATATTTGTCCCTGATAAATGCAAGACAAATACTGTTTGAATATGAAGCCATATTTAGTTCAAGGTCAAATATTAGACAAAATAGACAAATGTGTTCAACGTCATGCGAACCCTATTTCACCCCACAGAGACGTTTTTTTACTCGCGTCCCCGCTTGTATGGTCTCTGGTCAGTTTCCCTACTTTGTATCTCTTGGAAGGTCACGCAGATTTGGGCATTTTTTTGTCTGGATCAAAAGTGTGATTTTTACTAAAACTACACTTTAATTAGTGTGATGAAACAACACAAGGCAGGGCAGAAATTTGTGAAAGGAATTGTACCCCAAAATTTGAAAAGCCCAAAAATGCCCCTGGTAATTACAATAATTAAAGTTAGATGACATTTGTTTCGCATTTGTCCTTTCAAATGTTGTCTTTAAACACGTTTGTCTGCATTTGAACGGAAACAAATGAGACATATGTCTTGCATTTGTCCTCCATGTTTGTCACTGGAGCAAATGCATCATATCCTATTTATCCTCAGGACAAATACCATATTTGTCTCTCAATTAAATACGGACAAATATGACAAATGTCATAGTTAAACCATATTTACACTACATTTATCTTATGTCAAATCTAATTTTTCGCACAGTGCATGGATGTATAAAAGGCAAAAAAGTATGCAAAATTTAAGATGTGCTGACCTGCGATCAGGCGGTCTCTTTATTCTGAGCGAAAGACGAAGTAGGCACTGAGGGGTGTGTGGGGGGGAGTATTAGAAAGGGATTTTTCCCTCACGCGCTTCCGCTTAATTTCGCTCAGAAAAAAGGGCGCTTGACACAAGTTAAAAAATGTGCGCCCGCGTGCTTCTTTAAGGAAATGCGGTTAGCAAAGAAGGACAATTTACAGAAGTACTTCCATTCAGACTTTCCTTCAAAAATCAACATTGCACATATCGACAAAATATATAAACTTACTATATTCCGAACCAGTTTCCAACCATTCTTTCAGTGGTGCTAGACAGATCGTCAAATACTGATGGCTGAGGGTCAAAGTAATCCTCGGCTAAAACAAACAAAAGAAAACTAATCAACCCGTCTGAACGCTCGACGTAAACTCGTTTAATTTTGAGGAGCCCAGTTTGATATAACTTACAGTGTAACCTTGATATAAATGCTTCGGTTCAAATGAAACATCTAAATGAAACCCAGTTTTTACGCTTATAACAAGTCTCCTTCCTTTACCAAATCCAGTTTCATATTTAACTAATCTATATTGTTAGGATCATTCAGATTGCAATCCATGAAACGTTAGTTTGTTCAGGTTAAATGAAACTAACTGTAGATTTTAGAACGAAACCGAACCGAACGAACCATGTCCACAGCCGATCGCAGTACAAATCATTAATTACCTTTAAAAAGCTTTATCTCAGATCCTTTGTTCTTCTTAATTGGCAAAATAAAGTCGAATGGTGACGGCTGTGGCTCGAAATAATCATTAGCTGTAAAAAGAAATAAAAATCAAATCAAAAACGATATAAACATGATATAAAAATTACAACCTTTAGGCAAAATGGGTACGCGACGCGTACACGTGTCGACAGCCGATCGCGCTATAAATTAAATCATTACCTTTAAAAAGCTTTATCTCGGATCCTTTGTTCTTCTTGAGTGGCAAAATATAGTCAAATGGTGATGGCTGTGGTTCGAAATAATCATCAGCTGTAAAAACAAACAAAAATGAAACCAAATATGATTTTAAAAAATTACAAACTTTACTTCAGCGCGGATAGGCAAAATAGGTCCGCGACGCGTATACGGATCTACCGGAAGGTAATGCATGCTCATTTGTTTGGTTTATTCTATATATGGAACTATCAAGCATGACGCATTCTTTGGACCTTTTCACTGTTTTCACAGCCTTGAACTAAGATAATTGCGTGACACAGTAATTCAAACACCTGGGCAGTTTTCGGGATTCTTCCGCAATCGTCGGAAATGTTACATGAAATACTTATTAATATTTTTAAACAAGAAAATTTGTATCTTACACCATCTTCAATTCTTGAATTAATTAAAAAAAACTTGTAAACTGTATCAATCCTGTAACTACGATCAGTATAGTGTAATATCTTTCTACTTTCTTTACTGTTTTTTAATTTATTATTTTAATCTACTATTTATTGTAATCTAAACTGCTGTAATCTGAACCCTCGTAATAAGCCTAACTTAATTATACCTACCCGCCTCGACTAGTTTTTCAATTATTTGTGGGTAGGTACTATTTAAATCGTCAATATTTGTTATTTAATAAAGTATTTTGTTGTTGTTGTTGTTGTTGTTGTTGTTTGTTGTTAAAAAAGCCAAGCTGATCGGAAACCCTAATCGGCGAATGACCTTAATATATTTTACTTTGCTTCTATAAAGTGTTTCTGTGTCCAGTGTGTATTAAAACAATGTAATTTTACAGAGGAACATATCTTTACTACAAAGCACAACAAAAAGGTACCGTTCATTGGCGACATCAATATAATGTATGACTTTGTTTAAGTGCAAATACCTTTAAAAAGCTTTAACTTCGATTCTGCACCGTGGCCGGAAATTTCTTCAAACCGTTGATTTGGCATCTGGTTGTTTTCCTTGTCGGCTGATTTCTGATAAACTGTCCATGGAGCATTAAAGGAAAATAAATTCCGTCACAAAATCAAAAAACAATTATTCAATTTTATCATATGACTCGCACGGCTCCGCGCGCGTTCTTTTCAAAACTGTTTAAAAAAATACGCGTATAAGGACCGTACGCATTAGCGCGAGCGGGGCCGAAAAAAGCGTGCGGCCCTGCCACAAAAGCGTACGGCCTAGCGCGTTAAAATTTGAAACAATTTTGTCTCCAAATTGGTTATATGATGAAATACTTTTTGACTAAGTTAAATCTGGCCGGATGAGAAAATATTTGCCTCTCGGTCATTAAACACGGACTCGCTGCACTCGGTCCGTACCCGTGACCTTGAGCCTAATATTTTCGCATCCGCCATGACCTCGTAGTAAACTGTTCTATTCTTACCTTTGCTGTTATCGGGCACGTATCCCAGCCCATCATGCTGCTTTTTAACTTCGAAATTGTCAAATGGAGACGACCGTGGCTCAAAGTAATCACCAGCTATAGAATAAAAACAATGATAAAATATTAATAATAAGAACACGCGCAGTCGGCGCTTAGCTCAAGTTTGTAGCATAAAGCAAGCTGCACCCCTCCCCCTTCTTTCTCCCGATCCTGGTATAGTCATGAGATGGAATTTCATACACGCTTGTGTTTTTCCTCATGCAGACAGAACTGCAAGACTGACGCTTCAGAACTTTGGCCAATAGATCACTGCGCTTCCACTGCATCAGAGAATTTTCCTTGATTTCAGATAAAAAGAGAAGACTTTGGTGTAGTGGATAGTGTAGGCTAACATTGTTAGGTGGTACTCATACCTTTAAAAAGCTTTATCCCCGTTCTCTGTCCAGTGATTTCTTGCAAATCATCAACATGCTTCTCTTTGTTTCTCTCCGCATCTTTGAGTAATTCAGCCGATTTTTGGATCTTGATTTCTTCGTCTATTCATGCAAAATGAAGATTACTTAGTTAAAAATTTAAACTAAAAAATCGGAAAGTCAGAAGTTCAGTTGGTCGCCGATAGAAGCTTGCAACACGCCAAAAGTATTACGTACTGACTGGTAGCTGATACCTTCCAGTGGCGGAACTAGGGGAAGGGCCACCCGGGGACCCGTACCCCTTCTAATTTTGAAGGGCCGAAAATGCTTTCAGTCTCTAACACCCCTAGTATCATTCAATGCGTCGACATATGATTTTCTGCGCGGTGGGAGAAATCCTCATATTTCACTAAAATTAATATAATCTAAAATAACGTACCTTTCCACTGTGCCTCCAGCTGATCGAAGACATCAATCTTCTTTTCCAGTTCTTTTTCTGACTCATTCGAGTTCTAGAAAAAAAAAACACATTAAGACGTTGGAAGATTACTTAGACCTCTCTTCGTTTTTACGCTCTTTTTTTTTTCTCGCATACTAGCTATCTTTTCTTCGCCCCTCACAAATCTGCACACTTTTTTTTTACAAATCTGCACACTTGGAATCAACACAGACTAACTAATTTTATAAATAAAATAACAAGATAAACAAGATAAGATTTAAAAAGCATAGCAGTTGCAAAAAAAAAATACGAATTGGCTCTTTATCCGGATTTGTTTAGCAAAAAAAAAAAGAACTGATTTGGAAAATTTGACGACAGTATATGACGCAAATATTCGAATGTTGTGTCATAATTGAAATGTGCCATGCGCGCGCGCTTTTTTCTGGTTATGTCGTCGATTTAAAGAAAAACCTGCGAAAATAAATAAAGTTATTGTTGTTTTAGTCGTGTTTTCTTTTCATGGAACTCAATCTTCTTAGTGAGCATTAACCTATAGCTGGCTGATGCATGCGTCGTCTTAATTGCCTGCCTTTAAAGAAACCAAACCACGGCAGGCAACCAAATGCAATAAATTTGTGTCCTGCAATTGCTAGCTTTTTAAATTGTCGCAACCATTACTATTGTACGTCGAAATTTACTTAGTTCTAGTGGAAACCGACGCTACTGGATTTGGTAAGAAACGCCTACCTTTTTTGCCACGCCCCGCGCACCATGCGATACCTCAAGCGCTTCGTAATCATTTGTAGGTAGGTCTGTAACGCACATTCCGTTGGGGAAAGCATTCCAATAACCAGAACAAGTTCGCACACATTCATCTGTACCTGCAATGTGATTGAACACATAGCTAAAAACTTCATTTGATGAACTCGTTAAACAGGAAGCAGCCATTTTCTTTCAGTGTCAGAACAAGCGCACAACACCAAAGCGGAAAAATTTTCAGTGATCCTTTGTTTACATAGCAACGCGCCATGGTAACAGTTGTTCCGTCACTCGAACGTCATGATGACAGAACGACAGCGCGAATAACCTGGGTACTAAAAACTTAATTTGCGCGCGAAAATACAAAGTTTACATAAAAAAGACCGGATTGTGGGGATGAATTCTTTGCTTTATATGAAGTTACTCAAGCTTTGAAACCGAAAAATAAATCAAACAAGGGAAGGTTTATCAGGTAAAATTAAAACGTAATCGGCTGGGTTTGAAATTTCCCTGAAAAAGAGCTGAATGAGTAAAAAAATCGCTAGTTATCTGCAATTAACTTCTTTGATCGGTCCCACAGATATGTTTACAAACTACGTAAAATGGTCCTGAGCAGTTCTTTCCAAATGTGTCAGGTATAACCTTAAAGGGTCTGGCTAAACTAGGAAAAATTGTTGGGTAAACATTCAGTGTTCCTTCTAATGTGCAAAGATTTCTAGCTTAGCCAGACCCTAAAGGCCCCCGCAAACAAGGAAACATTTTTGCGGAAACATTGTTCCCCAGAATGTTTCCCAGCCGCGCAAACGAGAAAACCGATACTGGGAAACAAATGCGCGCTGATATACGGGATACGGCACTGCGTATGATCAAATTATGAAGTGCAGTCCGGAGCAGTCCTCGCGACCCTGGAATCTGGGCAACATTGTTTCCTCGGCGCGCAAACGGGAAACATTTGTTGAAGAAACAAAATGTTTCTGAAAAAAGTCAAAAACATTTTTTGTTCCTCGGAAGCAAACAATGTTTCCGCAACAAATTGCAATAAATGTTTCCTTTAGTGACTCGCCGACTTGTCGTTTTCTCGCTGTGTTGTAACAAAACCTAGCAGATTTAAAATTGACAACAGGAGGTCTTTCGTCCTAGAAAGTAAATAAACTAACCTGCATTAAGCGATAAATAATATAACAAACTTTAAGTAGCAATCATCCTGTTTTTCCGCGAAAGTACAAGAAATTGTTCTAAACTTTCCGTTACTTTGTTTTGCTCCATATTTCGTCAGTGCATTTTCGAAATTAAACATACGCGCACAGTTTCCGTCGTTGTGGATCTTCCAAGAAAGTTTCATTTTTTTATCATTGTTGTTTTGTTTTTTGAGCGGTTTTCATGATCAATTGAGTGTTGTAAAGCCAAAACCAAAGTATTTTCTCTGACCAATCTCAACAGACGCAAACAATCCAATGAACAAACGAAAACAAGAACAGAGAAGAAATTACATTATTATTATTATTATTATTATTATTATTATTATTTAGCAGTAAAAACTTTTAAAAACAGTTAAAAGGAACACAGGGCGCCAAGGCGTGACCTGTGCTCCACCTAGTGAGACTAGAGTTAAAAAATATTATGCCATAAAAGGTAAAGTTAAAATATGTATATGTATATATATAATAAACATAATTATTATTATTATTATTATTATTATTATTATTAGAGAAAACAATTTTTCCATGACGTCAAAATGTGCGTATAATTCAGTATATTGTATAAAATCTTTGGATCATTGATTTTTTTAGCATCGAAGTTTGTAATAGATACCCAAGCCGCGGCATTCAGTCAGGTAAATACAGTATTTGCCGCTCCTAAAAAAGGGAGGAAGGGGGAGAGAGAGAAGAGGAGAGGTTGTATTATTCAAGGGAAAACAACAACAACAACAATCTTTATTGTGCTCTTAATACAAAAGTACAGAAATCATTAAAAGGAATTAACTGTGAAAGAAAAAGAGTGGGTGTTTCTTGGTGTTGCGGAAGCCAATTGTTGGTTAGCTTTTGTGTTGTGGTGTGGGTATTGTTCAGTGTCTATTGAATCTTTTGTTTTACGTCATTTGGTGATCACATCATCCGCAACACCAAGAAACTACCAAAAGAGCACAGCCACTCAGAAATAGCAAAAGCTAATCGCGCTGAGTGGCTGGGCCATGCGGAAGAGTAAAAAGATATAAGATATATATGTTTAGATATATATTTATATATATTTATATTTATTATTTAGATATATATTTATATATAGATATATAGATATATATATATTTTTTTTTTTGGGGGGGGGGGGGGGGGGAGATTATTTGAAAAAAATCGGTGAATGGCCGGATCAAGGTGCCTTGCACAGTGCTGGCATGGAAACGAACAATTTGTCGAATTTTAATGCAAAGGGATTCTGTTACATATACGTCACCAAGATCTGTTGTTGGTATTCGTGCCATAAAATCTCTCTTTCAATAAATAATTAACAGATCCAGCGGGCTCAAAGACAATTTTGTCGTTGCGTTGAGAATACTGTCGCAGTTATGCAAATGATGCGATGTTTCCCGATATTTGTTATCTCCTGAAGCAACTACTGAGAGTATGGACTGCGCCGAGAATAACGTTTTTATATTTTAGCTTGTAAGCTCCGCTTCAGGAAAAAAAGACATAAACATTGCGCCTGGCAATGTGAAAAGTGAAGAAAAACTGGACGAAAAATGAAATATTTATGCACAAGTTGATCGTGACGTCACAACATGCGGGGTATCGCGTTATCACGCGTGCAGTGGGAAAAAAAAAAAAAACGAAAAATGCCCATCACGACTGCCGGGCTGCCATGCAAATGTCGACTCGGTCTGTATGTTATGGATTGATTTGCCATGGAATTGTCGGAAATGGCCGTGGTTAAGTTCTTGCACATGAAACAGACTTGTTGGGGATTTATTTCGCGGTTAAACTACAAACAATGAGCGCTGAATCTCGCTCCATGCCGTTACGGCTTGTGGACTACCTTGTTGTTGTTGGTGTACGGAAACCGACTATCGATGCCACTGAGACACCAGAGCTTTTACGGCGCTTTCCACAGAAAGACCATCAAGACTTCATTCTACCTAGAGATGTAGTTTTCTTTTGCCAGCCTGAAGGATGTAGTACAGTGTCGAAGAAGTTTTCTTTGCGAGAAGCGAACTCGTTTGCATTCACGTTGACTGAGAAAGATTCCGGCAAGGTTCGCTATGGAATTTGTGTCAATGTGTTTCGCCCCTGTTCGAATTTTATTCACAAAGAACGAAGCGATTGCAGAGAAAACACGCTGACTGTTCGGAAAAGATCGCGACATAAGCGGGATTTCTGCATGAGCTTGACATCGTTGTGTATTATATCACATCATCCCTTCTTTCCGACATTCAGGGAGTGCCTATTTTTCCTTCGCAAGATGATCGACTCGAGAACAGGAATCGGCGGCAAATTGGACAAAAACGACAACATTCTACCGGGCCTGAATAGCTGGTCTGTGTTTACATGCACAGAGGATCAGAAAACAAGCCATTTGGCCGACGATATGGAAGAGGTAGAAACGTGGATTCAGCGTTTGTTGCTCGCACAAGCTCCCGTAGCAGGCAGAACTCGTGTGGAGGTTCAACTTCACTCTCCAAACACCTATCCGCCGTTAATCTTTGCCGTGACTGAATCGAACCGATTTCCCCTCATAGATTTTCCAATTCATATCCCTTTGGAGCTTCTGGGAGTGGAAACATGTTTGAAAGTTTTAACATGCATTTTACTTGAACACAAGGTGAGTAAGTTAGCCGTGGTATAATCTTACTGAATTCAAAACAAATATAAGACTTAAATGTGTATGTTCTCGTAGCAGGTGCAAAACTCTTACTACCTCGTATAAAGTTTAAAACAGCGGAACATCGTCGCACTCGAGCTGTCGTTTTATTGAAATTTTGTGTAAACTTGTAGAAAATAGATTTAGCGTGTTAACACGCTCTTTATAAATCCCTTGGGAAATAAAGCCCAAAGTGTAAACATTCAAGAAACGTGTTTCTTTCAAACTTTGAGTTCAGATCGTGTCGCTCGCAAATTCGTCAAAATATTTAAACTTTTATCAAGGTTATGAATTCTATTTTTATTACTCCGTTTTACAAATTTCTTAGTGTAATAAAAAGAAAATTGCTTTCATCTGAACGTGTGTGTTCTTGAAATGTAAGCGGATTTGTTGACAAACGTTTGGGACCACTGCTCCCATTTGTTGATCTTTGCAGAATATTTAAATAACCAGTGCGAATTTGTCGTTTGCTTTTAAAGTAAACATTTGAATGCGGATAACTTTAAAGAGGGCAAAATTTTAATGAAGGGTTTTATGGCCATGTCTGGTAATAAAAAAATCAGCGATGACAATGATTGTCAATAGTGGTTTGACTATGCTTAATTTCCACTTTCACGGATTCTCTTTAATTGTCCTTTCAGACACGACAATGGAAATAATTTTTACAGCTTAAAAAAGAAAACCTCAATGCTCTGATATGATATCTCTATTTAAATAAAATAAATTGCAAATTCCATAAAAAATGCTAATGGAGCAGGAAATAAGAACTGAGTGTATTTATAACCATGACATTTGACAGTTTATAATAATTTTTAACTTCATATTTATATGATGCAACATTTCTTGAAAGTCTGAATACACTCCAACACAAGAGCACAGAGTGATTCTAGAATACCCGACCACTTATTTATATGAACGTTTTGGAGAACAAGGAATATGAAAACAAAGGGATGCCTTCTTATTCAATGAGATGGAAAAATGGCTGAGTATTCTAGAATCTAGCTGAAGAGCACATTATAGTTGACTCCCAGTGTAACAATGACAACTTTGACGTCATCAATTGGATGTCCATAATAATGAGAGTCCACAAATAAATCTTATTCATTGTTATTTTAACTCCTGTCTGTGATAATGCAATATCTTACAAATGCACATTATATAATAAGCTGATCGCAAGCAGGGGTCAGCCCTACTGCATACAATAGAAAACACTGTAAAAGCATAAATTAGGTGTATTTTTTATCTTAAAAACATACATACATATCAATGTGTGATGCTTTATTATGTAATCAGTTTGATTGCGATCTGTGGTAAACTGACATCCGAAAGAACACTTAAAAGCATTTGCTTAGGAGAATTGTCTGTCTGGTAATGGCTTCATGTAGGACCAGGTGCTCACCTATTATCGATACCAGGCGTCCCTTGAAAATGGCTTACAAAATCAGTCCTCTTCAGGCCCCATTGGTTTCACTCTGCAGGTTGTAAAAAGTTCATTGTGTAATCAAAATTTTGTTGACTGCAAATCAACTACAAGATCTGTTATGTCCTGTAACATTGAGCTTGCTCTGAATGAATTTCAACTTGCAGTTGTCTTAAATCTGCTCAGATAATACATTTCCCAGAAAAACAGTTCTCCTGTTCAAGTTACAGATAGTTAGTCCAAATAATTTCTGAAGCATACAATGCAATAGGCAGTTGTGGGTTGAAATTCATTCTTCACAACCTTGTGGTCAACTTGCAGGTGACAAAAATTTGATCACCTGATAAACTTTTTTCAAAGTGCAGAGTGAAACCAATGGTGTGTATTGTATTGTATTGGTTGGTTTATTGGATTTCAACACTGTTACATTAATTAATTGATCTAAATTTAAAGAAATAAAGCTTGTGAAGCAAGCTGATTTTCAAGCCATTTCTAAGGACATCTGGGCTTAAACAGCATAACTGCATCAAAAGTCATATGGTTGCCAATCCAGTTGAAGTAGGCTAGTGCAGTAGCTTAGAATCTAGAGATAAGAACTGATGCCTGTGAGCCACTTAATTTGTATTTACTTACATGTAAATTTGTCTTTTGCATTACAGGTTGTAATCCAGTCCAGAGATTACAATGCACTGACCATGAGCGTGATAGCATTAACGTCTCTCCTGTACCCCCTGGAGTACATGTTCCCTATCATTCCATTATTGCCAACGTGCATGAGCAGTGCTGAGCAGCTGTTGCTAGCTCCTACTCCATTTGTGATTGGTGTGCCTGCAAGCTTCTTTAGATACAAATCTGAAGGATTTCAAATGCCTGGAGATGTGTGGGTTGTGGATTTGGATTCTAATAAGGTAAGCAACCTTAAGGCCTATTTATATGGTTCCAACATTTACCCAATATTGGCCCAATATTTGCCCAACATGCATCCAACAAAAGTTGGACAGATGTTTGAAGTAATATATCAAACACAAGAAAGAATGTTTCATCAGGATTTCCAACATGGTTCGTACAATCTTGAAAAGGTCTTGAATTTTAGCAGTCCTCTTGAAAAGTCCTTAATTTGGTTAAGGTCCTTGAAAAGTACTTGATTTCTTTATTAGGTATTGCAATTCAGTCCTTGAAATTTAGGACTTTGTGTCAACCTATCACTTTTCTGATAAATTAAATGATTTTGCTCCAAAAAGTTTTGGATGTGAATTTTGTTTACAGATCACTGTTCCTTTGACGGCAGATGAATTGCCTCCTTTACCTCAACCCGAAGGTGCACTGCTGATCAGGAACTTAAAGTTGGTAAGTGTGTTGCTTAAAGGAGCTGTTGTCATGGTGATTTTTAGAGATAATAAGTGGGGGGGGGGGGTTACTAAAATTTAGACTAAAAGAGTGGGGGGGGGGGCTACTTGCCATTTTCACACCTGGTGAGAGGGGCCTTGGAAAATGTTATCTTTCAGTACTACTGAGCCAAAAAGGATTTCCGTGTTGAAATAACGTTTATCTATCTTATATCTATCTATCTATTATTATATTTAGATGCCAGTGTTCACTCAGTTGTTTTATTATAATCTGAGGCAAAGAAAAATCAAAATCAAACTGGTTTGAATAAAAAAAATTAAACCACAACATTAACTTGTGGCTTGGATATCAAATTTAAAGTGTTTACTGTGAAAGGGCATCAGTGACTCTTTGTTCTTTTTATTTTTGTTTCACTATTTTAATGAGTATTGCATCAACTTTGGCAGAGGGATTATGTTTTGACCCTTTAATGCTCATGCAGATGTGTTACCTTGCCAACATCTATAACTTTAAAGAATTTGTCCACAGTCATTCTCAACAACTTTGTTGGGTAGCAACACAAGTGAGGCATGGTCATTCACTGACACCTTTAATTTAAATACCCACTTACATGTAATTTGACACTCTTGTGAACATCTCTGAAAACAGACGAATGCCCTCCAGGGGCATTAAAATACAGGGGATGTTATTTAAAACATTCTAATATAAATGTTTAAGTTTCCTACATGTACAACTCACAGTTTTTTGAATTTCAAATTGTAAAGAGAACAGATAATTTAATATTAAATTACATATTAACCCATTGACTCCTAGACATTTTGCAAGAAAAATGCAATTTGAAAAAAACTGTCCAAAATGTTGTTTGCATATTCGAGACCTCTTTGTTTCTCATTTCTCTATCCTTCATTCTTAATGCTCAATCCTCAATTCTCGCATCTCGAAACCGGAATTTCAAGATGAGAGGATTGAGTTTTGAGGATCGATTCAAGACTATCAACTTAGATTTGAGCACTGTAAATTGATGACCATTACTGTTGACAAAGTAGAGGCTTGTTTTTGGCATCAAGTGACAACTTTGTAAACTCATTTGATATCTTCCTCTTAGTATTCTATAAGCATGTTGTATATGACAAAGGTATTCAGTTTTAATTTTGGGCAGTTTTCACACAATAATGCCATTTGTCCTTAAAATTATTTTTGCAGTTATCTCTTACAAAATAACCCCCTATTTTACTAAAAAAAATTCAGCCTAATTTCTGGCCAATAAAAAATACCCCCTCATAAATAATGGCCGGCCCCTTAACACAGTAATTTATCCATTCCAGGCGCTTCAAGCACTCAGCATGCCACCACAAACAGTCACAAACCTGGATGAGTCAGCCCCTCTAGATGATCTTGGACCCTTGGGTCCTGATGACACAAATGGCTTTGCTGAACCCTTTATGTACGGCAACGATGTGGACGCAGTGGACATTGCAGTGAGAGTTGCAATGGTAAAGTTTTTTACCTCGGCAAACATTCTTGGAGGTATAAAGGAACACACAAGAACACTGAGGCTTTACTCTCGTCCAGTGGTAGCACTTCAGAGAGGACATTTCTTGAAATCAAGACCAAAACTCTCGGAGTTTGTTCTGAGGCTTTCAGAAACTCAGGTGAATATAATTTATTAACGTTTGCTGTGATGAGTTTTGGCAGGTACAGGGGAGTAAAGTTTGTGTGTTGTGGTTGAGAATCAGGTGATGAAAGACTCAAGATCAGTTTTGGATCCAGACTCCATCTTAAGGCCTGGTTGCCCTTGGCATCATAATCAGAAGTGTAGTCTAAGTCAGAAGCATAATGAATGTTACATTCTAGTGTAAATTAAAAAATAGAGTCATAATCAGAAGCTTGACGTGGGACCAGCCTTGAGGCCGGGGAGAGCCCCAGAGTGAATAGGATTGGGGGGGGGGGGGCGGGGGGGGGGGTTTGAGGTAGGGAAAATGATAGACTGAATTAACAATTTTCGCCATAGATGTGCCATTGAGTATGTTTTTGTGCTGTGTGATAAAGAGCAAAACAGAAGCCGTAGTTTGGGCAAAAGTGACTATTGCAAGGATGATAGTGGGATTATAGTTCATCAAATTTGATGTTGTGACAGGTGGTCAAGAAATAAATGTCAATTTAATAATCATCTGTTGTTTTTCAGTCACTAGAATATTATGGTGAATGGCTCATTTACCCATCAAACACAGTTTTTACCAAGATTCTTAAAGGTAAATGCAATTTATTACTCTTCCTGTTTCATGATTTATCTCTAAAAGAAATTCTTTCCCATTTGCCCAGCCATGGTCATGTTTAAACCCAAGAGTATCAATATTCTGTCTAGTGTGATCTTCCAGGTTAGTGCAGTTGTGGACCCAGTTTTTCAAAAGGTGGATAGCACTATCCAGTGGGTAAATCACTATCCCGCAGCAGATAACACAATGGATTTTGTTAACACTTATCCACAGGATAGTGATTTATCCGGTGAATAGCACTATCCACGTTTTGAACAACCGGGCCTGAAAAGAACTGTAACTGTTGTTGAGAATGACTGATTCATTTTGACAACTTGAGCGCAAGTCATTTTTTACTGATTTGAGTCTCAACAGCCAATAACATCATGGCAAACCCGACCAATGACAGCAACAGCCAGACGTTAATACCATCAACTGACATTTCACTTCTGCTCAGGTTGTCAAAATATCAGTCATTGTCAACAATAACATTTCTTTTCAGAACTATACACTAAACCAAACAATCACATTCAACAGACTACTCATTTGCAATAACTGACTCTGAAAACTAAATCATCCATTGCAAACATCTTCAAACACCTTTTAATTTCATAAGATATCTTATGTTACAAATTTCAGTCCTGCCCAGGGAAGGATGATCCAGGCTCTTCAATATACATTAACCCTTTCACTCCCAAGAGTGACAAAAATCAAAATTCAAGAAAAATCACAACTTTCATTTTGTAAAATAATGAAAAACAATGGTACCATGCAAAAATACTGCTGTAAACATTTCATTTAAATGGTCACACTGCAGGATTTCATCCACAGACTCAAAAGTTAGAACAACACTACATGTCTTCTTAATTGAATCTGGAAGTGAAAGGGTTTTACATATATTTGTCCCAATGACTGATCCCTTCCCAGACAGAGGGATAAGGATGGGAATCAAACATTTTATTGGGTTTCAGAATATTGTTAATAAATGTAAGTTTGCTAATACAATCTTCCCAATCTTTTGTTATTTACTTTTTCAGGAATCTGTGACCCACAAATTATCGGAGACAAAGCTAAATGGTTTGCTGAGGATTTGGAACCTGTTGTCTACCAAGTGTTTGACGCAGAATCAAAAATATGCACAGAGCCTTGGATCGATGTTGACTATGAACCCAGTTTGATTTTTGACGAAGATGAAGCCACCCCTAACAATGATGAGGATGACGATAGTAGCAGTTGTCACAGTTCCGTTGGTGACCTTGTACAAAGAATGATCAGTGGCGATATTAATGGGACCACGCCCATTGGACCTCATGCACCCCCATTTGCTCCAGTGAGGGCATCCTCTCCAATGCCAGATTTACAGGCATCGTTTACTCTTCCAGGCATGCAAATGGTGAGAGGAAACATGCTTGATGTCCGAGATGTTCAAGGGAAGAAAGGAAGGTCAAGGTAATATAAATGCACTGAATGTTTTACCCTCAGTTTTACAGTCATGTACCTGTAATTAATTGAAGGGCTTGGAGTATAACTGCTTTATGCAAATGGTGACATTTTTCCTCACAAATTGCTTTTTTAAGCCCGAGAAAACATTTTCTTGCTTAAGTAATGGCAGCTTCATGCAAGTGAAAGTAAAAGCAGGGATATAGATAATAGCCGGGAACCAGGGAAATTACCCGGCTGTGAACCTCATTTTTCCGGCTGTAAAAGCCAAGTGCAGCTTTAAAAGGACAACCGGTATGTTTTTCTCTTTTTTACCCATCTGTCAGTTCTATATTCCCGCCTATTAAAAACTGAATCTACATCCTTGTAAAGAGATCAGATCCTGTATGTTCACAAAAAGACAAAATATACGTTGATTCTGTATAAGCAACTTGTTTTTCTAGCTTTAAGAGGCACACCAGAGATAACATGTTGTAGAGAAGACCACGCCAGTTAAACTATTGACTGTACCAGCTAAAAATTCTTCCCCGATTTTATCGTTCAAATTTTTGAATGGCCAGGTGTCTAAATTTTTGTACGGTTAACGTGGTTCCGAGTGAATGGAACACCTAACCACACAAAATTTCAACCGGTCGAACATTCATCCGGTACCATGTGAACATAGCCTGAGTGTTATAGAGCAGTTTTCAATTGAGTGTGAAAAGTAATTACACAATTGCTATGGTTTTTCGTTGCTATGCTCTGTGATTGGCTAAAAAGTCTTGCGCCACTTTCTTGACCAATCAGAAGTAAAACCAAAACCAATCATGACTTGCTTGCAAGTTTTGCTGCGCTTCGCTCCGCCACAATGTAATTGCTTCAAGCTCTGATTGGTTCATTGGATTGTTTACGACTGCTGTGATTGGTCAGAATAATTACTTTGGTTTTGGTTTTACCACACTTAATTGAAAACTGCTCTGAAACCAAAACCAAAGTAATTACTCTGACCAATAATTTATTACAACAGAAGCAAACAATCCAATGAACTAATTGGAACTAAAAAAAATGCATGTAACCTGCATCAAGAGAGGGAAAATGTGTGCAAGCAACTCGCAATGAATTATTGGTTTTGGTCTTATTTCTGATTTGTTGAGAAAGTAGTACAAGATATTTTAGCTGATCACAAAGCATAACACTGCAAAACCAAAGCAATTGCAAAATTACTTTCAACAATCAATTGAAAACTGCTCTCAGAGTTATGGGGTTGCCCCAAAAATAACAACATAACAATTGATCTCCAATTTGCTCCTTAATATGTACTTTAGAATACTTAGGTAACAAACTTATAAGTGAAAAATACTGTTTTCATTGGTTTGCACAACTATAATTATCGCTGATATAAACAACCTGTTAAAAAAGAAGGGCCATGTAAAATCAAATGGTCATAAAGATTTTAGAATTTTGATGACATCAAGTGAAAACAATATAATCTAAATCAATTAAAGTTTGTTTATCTGTTTATTTAGGATGGAGGGATCTGAACCAAGTACTCCCGACTCTGCAGCTTGTTCACTCAGCAGTGGTGACTCTTACTCTGTTCAAGATGATGACTGTGAAGATTTTATGTACTCTGTGTCTAACCCACCTACACCTCAACTGCCGAGACGAAAACTCGCATCAGACACTGAGAGTGAAAACACGTTTGTGTCCGGGACATCAGATCCGTCCAGCTCTTCATCAAACACCATGTCTCCTGAAAAACAAAACAGCATGTTCATCAACAGTACTGAAGCTGTGCTAGGTAAGGTGAAAATACAAGGCATAGCCAAACCAATCAACAATAATTTCAATTAAATCGTCATGCAATTGAATGCATAAGTTTGATAATGCATGTGAAGGGCTGTGTGCAAAAAGGGTCTACCATATTAATATTCTTAAAATAAACACCCTGTTTCTAATAAATGCCCTCTAAAAAAGAGGGAAAATTGAATATTATACACCTCTCTCTCTCTCTCTCTCTCTCTCTCTCTCTCTCTCTCTCTCTCTCTCTCTCTCTCTCTCTCCCTTGTCCTTGATTGCCTTCAAGGAACTGTGTGTTCTCCATTTAAAAATTACTTTGAACGATTAAGGTGATTCCTCAGAAATAAAAGTTGTCGAACGATTTTTTTTAAATTTTCCCTAACAGCTCCCTACCATAAGTTGTTTCGAAAAATTCAATAAAAAAGATAGGTCACCGTGCTCGGTAAAGAGATATGATGGACCAATGTTGCCCCATTTATGCCTATAGCAATACCGATCACGCACGTCATTATTTGATCGGTTCATGTTTCTTTTCCCGGTAACCCGTGAAAGCAAAGTTTACAATTCTTCCAAAAAACTTGATAGGTTAAAGTCTCCACCATATGGGAACACTTTAAAATAAAATTTATGAAAAAGTCATACAACCTCAAATGACACGGACTCAAAACGTTCCTCGCGTCCATGTTGTCAAGGTCATCAATTTGCTCCCACGAGTAACTGATTTGAGAACATTTTTAGCGATATCTTTTTTTCCTGTCGAGGAATTTTTTTTAACTTTTTTTATCTTAAAAAGCATTAATTTAACATCAAAATGATGCAATAAAAAATATAGGTCACCATGCTCGTTAGAGAGAAAAAGACAGTCGTATTTTCTAACGAGCTTGGAGGCCTTTGATAAAAAAACATTCCATCCTCCAAAATGTGCGCGCGCTCATTTTGCTCAACCGCGCATGCTCATTTCTTAAGCTTAAATTATGGTAATTCTCCTTTTGAAAAATACTCGTAAGAAAATTAAATTTTCAGCTGCGTGTTTTAAAAACCGTTCACTAAAAAGAGTGTTGTTATCAACTGGCTGCCATGAAAGGACTATTACGTGTGTTATGCGCAGTACAGGATGCGCAGTGCAATACTGAGGAATCACCTTAAATCACAATGCTTGCAAACAGTAGAAACAATGGAAAAACAGTAAAAGATTCCAAGGTCAAACTTGATTTTGCACACTGTAGCTTTTATTTTTTAGATGCATTGATTTTTAATTTGTTACCTTTAGGTTTAAGAAACATCAACTCTATAGTATTATTAATATATTAACCCGCTGCCTCGCTTCAATGGAAGGTGGGTGCCTGGGATATCCAAGGGCTTCCACTGTGGCCAGCCAGCCTCTAGAAAGAATACCGCTCCCATGGCTGGCAAATCCCCGCAACCCAGCCATGAGCCCCCATTCCAGGCACCTGTCACATTGATAGAATCAGTGGAAGAAAAGAAAAGAGGGAGGGGGGAGGAACGCAGAAAAACCGTTGTTAAAAAACCAGCAGCGCGAGCTGCTAAAAGGCAACCGCTATAAAACACTAACCGCCCAAGAAAAAGAAAAACAACGAGCAGCGCGAGCTGCTCACACGCCACTTACAAGAACGCTAAAACACGCTGAAACGAAGCTGGATCCAACCATGTGAGCCTGCACTTGAACACGTGACCGCTGACCAGGAGGACCGCCCGCTAAGCTCGTGGCGGTTAACTTTGTTAAAATATCATTTTAACTGAATTTAAAAATGTGCACCAAGACGATTTTTACTTGTAAGGCTTTATTGAGTTTTAAATGTTTTTATTTTAACTATAGTTTTCTTATTTAGTTTGTAATTTGGTGCATTATTTTTTTATGTATATGTTGCAGGTATTTTTTCACCAGGTTAATTTTATTCTAATTTTGAAGTTTGAATGTGAATAAATTATTTTGTTCTTTATTCAATAATTCTGTAGGTTTGTGGAACAGTATCAAAAAATCCACTATCAGCGTAACAAAGCAAGAGGCTCCAGAGAAACCTACCATGAATGGCTTTGCAAAGAGAGTTCCAACCAATCCAGTGCCAAATAAACTCTCTCCTCAAGAAGAAAAATTGCCTTTCTTCCCCTTCCCAGGTAAATACTAAATACATTATTTTCATTGTTTTATCAATATTAGTGTCATTACATCACATTTCTATCTACAAATTTAAGAAAGAAGGAGTTCATTTTTGACAAAGTAGTCTGAATTTATTTTTCTGTTTATCAGGAGTGAGACAAAAACCACCAGTTCCTGCAGAAAGAGTGACGGGAAGACCTCCATTTGCAAAACAAACTTCTATGGAAAAGGCAATTCAGAGGTAAAAGTTTATGTATTTCTAAATAAAAAGCTTCACAAATGCATCAAGTAGAGATGGACTGGAAATAAATAATTAAATTAAACTCAAAATACATGTACGAGATTTAAAAAACATTTATGTAGAATGTGTTGTGTGGCATCAATCTACAATTAACGGCTCTGGGAGAAAAATATTGTCAATGATATTTTTGCAATATTCACTGTGTTTTAGGCCTCAAACTGCACAATTTTGTCTAAAGACAACCGATTATAATAATATTATTGTTAAAAATACCTGAAAGACATCCAATCAGGTTAAGGAATTCCACATCTTAAAGGCATTTTTTTGGCATTGGGCACTGTTAGGATTGAACAGGGTTCGAAATTAACTTTGTTACGTGGGCGCCAAGTGGCATCTAAAAGAGTTTTTTGGTCGCTAAGTAGCAAAGTTTGGTCACCAAAAAAAAAATTCAGCAAACTTTTCGCTTGACGGTAGAACACAAAAAATATGCACTTGTCAGGGAAGTTTTGTAAACAGCAGACGTAAAACTCTCAATGATCAGGCCCACATATTGTGTCATGTGGCTTTCATTTTGGTTGAAATTTAAAGGTTTTATTAATAGATACAGTTCCAGAGCACAATAAATGTTGTAGAGTTTGCAGAGTGCCAGGAATCGTGGCATTTTCATGACTATTCATTGCGAAATTAAGAACGCACATGGTCGCGAAATGCATCCACAGTAAGACGGTCAGAGGAAACCGCTGAAACAATATGGAGGCCGCTAACATTCATACGAGTTGCAGTGCGCAGATTACAACTGTTGTGGAGGTCACTTAATTCATGGGATTTTTTACTTTAAATTCATTTCTCTGGGGGTTTTAAACGTCAAAACAAACAAAGTGTAAGTTACTTGCTGGAAGCCGGCCATGAAATTTTTATTTACAGTGTATCTAAATTAATACATTGGGAGTGGACGTTCAAAATATTGAGAAGACAAATTAAAAGTTTTTCGCCAACGGGCAACTAGCCTTGAAATTCTGGTCGCCAGCACTCAATTTTTTGGTTGCAATTTTGGACCCCGTTGAAGAGGGGTTGGTGATTATATCAGATTTTGTAACTTTATGGGTCACTCATTTAACGGATGGAGTGAGCACTTAATTGAGGAGATAATTTGCAAAGCAAAACTAATGACAAATGTTTGAAATGTTTTTGACAGTGAAAATCAACAGTTTTTGAAGGAAGTTGTCCGCAGTGTACTGAAAGGAGATGGTGTTGGTTGGCTTGCGACAAAGAAACTTCGCAGACTGATGTGCGACGAGTCTCTGAGAGTCATGGTTGCCAATCGTCTTTACAATGCCCCCTCTGCTGACAGGAACACAGATGCCGTTGATGACATGGTGAGTTAGGATGTTTGTTTATGATACTTGGAAGAAGGACATTGAATATTTATTATTGTCATAAGTGAAGTTAACTGTTGTGATAATCACTTTTTAATGCTTTGGTTGCTTGTTCAATTTTAGGAACATTCTATATTATTATTCTATTTAACAACAACAACAACAACAAAAATAGAAAATTTTTCACTTGCCTCAATACTGGCAAAGGGCATGCACTGGGATTTCCAAAAGGGTTGTGGGAAGGGGGCGGGGCAGGGGGGGGAGTACCGGTAAAAGCAAAATCTTTCCTTGGGGCGGGGGTATGGATATTAGAATGAAACAATAAATTGAAACATTGGTTGAATTTAAGTTAAATATGTTTGATTATAATATACCTAAAAGATTCACATTGTATGTTAGTCACTGCAGTCACACTGTAATCATGGCTTTATTCAAACTATGGTAACAAGTAACACCCTTTTAGTATGTAGAAAAAAACAGACCCCGACCCCGGCACTGACCCCCCTGGCCTCTGGCCCTGAGTCAGCAGTGCAGTATTTGTTGGTTTTGAATTAGGTCATATTTAATCATGATGTTTTAATACTTAGATGCAAATGACAGACATATTGCTTACAGGCTACAATGTCAACTGATAGTCAGATAACAGTTGGTAAAATTTACAGCTCACATGTGTGCGACTTCTGTACATCTTTGTACCCACATATATGTTCTTTTATAATTTTTAAGTCTTATTTCTCACCATACAGCTCATCAGTAGCATAATTCCTCCATCCTTCCTTGTGGCGCAGTATAAACAGGGGCATAGTGGGTTCTCTAAGACGAATGTAGACCCACAACAAGAAGCACATAACACTGTTGTTAGTAATCTATGTGTACTTATAATTTGTTTTAACACTTTAACTCCCAGGAGTGCCAAAAATCAAAATTAAAAAAAAAATCCCAAATTTCATGTGGTAAAATATTCCAAAACAAATGGTACCATGCAAAAGTACTGCTGAATAAGTTTCATTTGAATGGCCACATCATAGGATTTCATCAGCAGACTCAAAAATTAGAACAAATAGTACCATGCAAAAGTACTGCTGAAGAGGTTTCCTTTGAATGGTCACACCATAGGATTTTATTAACAGACTCAAAAGTTAGAACAAATGGTACCATGCAAAAGTACTGCTGAAGAGGTTTCATTTGAATGGTCACACCATAAGATTTCATCAGCAGACTCAAAAGTTAGAACTACACTACCAGTACATTCCTCCATAATTGACTCTGGGAGTGAAAGGGTTAAGTAATTTTTTATTTACATTTGAACTTTTAGAAAATTCCTTCATTTAACATTTAATAATTTAAATAAAATAATTTGTAACACTTGTTACTGTTAAAAATTAAATATAATGCTTATAATATTAAAAATTAAAGTACAGTAACTTATAATAACAATTACTTACAATGGAGTAAAATAATAGTTAAACTATTGGGAGCTAATTTTTCAGTTCATCTTTTGATATTTTACCTTTTTCTGATTCTTTCAACTTCATCTCTTGCTGCTACTGGTTTGCATTTTTGTTTGCTTCTCTTTTTTCTTTTGGTTGCTTTGTGTTTTTTTTTAATCATTTTTTTGTTTTCTGTTGTTCATTTTGCCAGTGTTGCTACTTATACCATACTGTCTTTTATTGTTTGTTTTGTTGAGTACTGGTAATTAAAAAAAATTGACAGTTTCTTGGTGTTGTGGATGTTGCAAAACAAAAGATTCAAAAGGGACTGAACAGTACTCACACCACAACACAATAGCTGACCAACAATACCAACTCCACAACACAATAGCTAACCAACAATACCTACACCACAACACAATAGCTAACCGACAATACCCACACCACAACACAATAGATAACCAACAATACCAACACCACAACACAGTAGCTAACCAACAATACCCACACCACAACACAGTAGCTAACCAACAATACCCACACCACAACACAATAGCTAACCAACAATACCCACACCACAACACAATAGCTAACCAACAATACCCACACCACAACACAATAGCTAACCAACAATACCCACACCACAACACAATAGCTAACCAACAATACCCACACCACAACACAATAGCTAACCAACAATACCCACACCACAACACAATAGCTAACCAACAATACCTACACCACAACACAATAGCTATCCAACAATACCCACACCACAACACAATAGCTAACCAACAATACCCACACCACAACACAATAGCTAACCAACAATACCCACACCACAACACAGTAGCTAACCAACAATACCAACACCACAACACAATAGCTAACCAACAATACCCACACCACAACACAGTAGCTAACCAACAATACCCACACCACAACACAATAGCTAACTAACAATACCCACACCACAACACAATAGCTAACCAACAATACCCACACCACAACACAGTAGCTAACCAACAATACCAACACCACAACACAGTAGCTAACCAACAATACCAACACCACAACACAATGGCTAACCAACAATACCCACACCACAACACAGTAGCTAACCAACAATACCCACACCACAACACAATAGCTAACCAACAATACCCACACCACAACACAATAGCTATCCAACAATACCCACACCACAACACAATAGCTAACCAACAATACCAACACCACAACACAATAGCTAACCAACAATACCAACACCACAACACAGTAGCTAACCAACAATACCAACACCACAACACAATAGCTAACCAACAATACCCACACCACAACACAATAGCTAACCAGCAATACCCACACCACAACACAGTAGCCAACCAACAATACCCACACCACAACACAGTAGCCAACCAACAATACCAACACCACAACACAATAGCTAACCAACAATACCCACACCACAACACAATAGCTAACCAACAATACCCACACCACAACACAGTAGCTAACCAGCAATACCCACACCACAACACAATAGCTAACCAAGAATACACACACCACAACACAATAGCTAACCAACAGTACCAACACCACAACACAATAGCTAACCAACAATACCTACACCACAACACAATAGCTAACCAACAATACCTACACCACAACACAATAACTAACCAACAATACCAACACCACAACACAATAGCTAACCAACAATACCCACACCACAACACATTAGCTAACCAACAATACCAACACCACAACACAATAGCTAACCAACAATACCCACACCACAACACAATAGCTAACCAACAATACCCACACCACAACACAATAGCTAACCAACAATACCCACACCACAACACAGTAGCTAACCAACAATACCCACACCACAACACAATAGCTAACCAACAATACCCACACCACAACACAATAGCTAACCAACAATACCTACACCACAACACAATAGCTAACCAACAATACCCACACCACAATACAATAGCTAACCAACAATACCAACACCACAACACAATAGCTAACCAACAATACCCACACCACAACACAATAGCTAACCAACAATACCCACACCACAACACAATAGCTATCCAACAATACCCACACCACAACACAATAGCTATCCAACAATACCAACACCACAACACAATAGCTAACCAACAATACCAACACCACAACACAATAGCTAACCGACAATACCAACACCACAACACAATAGCTAACCGACAATACCCACACCACAACACAGTAGCTAACCAACAATACCCACACCACAACACAATAGCTAGCCAACAATACCCACACCACAACACAATAGCTAACCAACAATACCCACACCACAACACAATAGCTAACCAACAATACCAACACCACAACACAATAGCTAACCAACAATACCAACACCACAACACAATAGCTAACCAACAATACCAACTCCACAACACCAAGAAAAAATACCTCTAAAAACTGAATTCATGTTATTAAAAATGTGTTTAGAATAGGATTAACTAAGTGTTAACTTTCCCAGTTTGGCTGGATTAAGTTCTAAAAAATGATACAAAAACATAAACAGAAATTTAAACAATTCAAGACAACACAGTCAGATTTGATTCCATTGAATCATTGAGATAAAAATTAACAAGAAAATAATATAAAAAAGTAATAAAATCTTAGTTCCAGCCTGTGCATGCCATAACCTCACTGTTTAAAAGAGAGAGACATTTTTAAAGTTTAAGTCAAAGGAGCATGGAATGGTCCCAAAACATTGATCTCACAATTTCACACTCATAATAATTATGCAGAAACTGCTGCTTAGATGTTTAAAAAAAATCTTGCCATTTACCATTCCACACCCCTTTTGATCAACTGCTGGGCTACCATCCTTGTCTTTGCAACATGATTGTTATAACAAAGCTCTCTCTTCACTATACTATGTATGCCACAGCCTAAACTCTGGTGGAACAGCTTGGCTTCACTCTCTCTCGGATGGTCTTCACCGTCTTCTTCTTCTTCTACTTGGGGCACTGGGACTGAGTCAACCCAGTCTTCTGTCCCAGAAGCTAAGGTAGGTGACCATTCTGCTTGCTCGGTCACCATGGCAACTAAAAGGTTTCTAGTTTACATTTTCTTAATATTTAAATGTTCTCTAAAATGCGACGAGATACATGCATCATGCAATGCTTTGTGTGATATTCTAAGTATCATAGCTGTAAATAAAGTAAATACCAATTTATAAATTATGTAACATGTAAAATTAAATCCTTAAAATAAACTGGAAACAGGTTTTGGCTGGCTAAAGTCTGACCAGTTAGCTCCGTTGGAAGAGCGCCAGATTGCAGATCAGAAAGTGGTGAATTTGAATCCCAGTTGTACCACCAACCAGAGTCTTTAAATAACTGTTAAGATTATGCTGGCTGTGGTCAACACACATTTGTCTCCAACACCTTTGCACATTAAAACAGTAGGCGACATTAAATAACCCACTCACTATGCAAAAAGAGTGGGGGAATAGTCCTCTGTGATTGGTGAAGCTATTAATATAATAAAAACAGTGAGTTGAACTTGTTACAAATTCAGATAGATGTAAGGTTTGCTTCTTTGCAAACAACAGTGCAAACAGCAAACTGATCATGATTAATTTGGATGACTGTCTATTTAGACTTGATTTCTAGCCATTTGTGTGCCAGTGCCCTTTCACACACTTATTGGAAGGATGATCAAAAAACCGTCAACTTAATGGCTGGAAATTAAGCCACTCTACAATTTATGTTAAATTACAGTCAACTCTCTCTTAATGGACACCATTCTAGGTCAGAAACACAATACACTTTGCATGCATTTTGGGTGGTTACTTTTAAAAGGAACTATGTCATCACAATTTTGAGGTTTTTGGGTCAAACTGTCCCCAAAAAATATAAATTAAGTACCTTTGTCATACACAAAATGCTTATAGAACAATATAAAAGAAAGATGGCAAGTGAATTGTAGAAGAGAAAATAAACCATAAATAAAATCAGAGTTTTAGCAAGTTTTCCTAAACACAAGCACCCTGGATCCAGAGGTCCGTTCTCTGAATATTATGAGTGAAATTAACCGCATAAACGGTTAGAAGAAGCTCGCCAGACGGACCTCTGGTCACTCGAATATACAACCTCATTTCCATGCGAGGATCCAGTTCAGAATCTGAACTAGGTCGCTGATTGGTTACTCCTACTTGTTTCCAGACTCTACCGGGAGTTAATGATGCAACAGCAACTTCGATTGGCTGGACCAAAACAATTCGTCACGGGCGCGTGAAAAACCGGTTTCCCAAAGTGAAGCCACGCAAACAACAATGGCGGACGTAAATAGAGATTGCGGCTTTTTCCGATCTTTAAGAAACACTAAAATATCAGAGAACTAAAGCCAGTTCAGAAAGAAGCGCTGTTGAAATTTATTCAGTGCAAGGATATCTTGAAAAGAGGTGTTGACAGGCCAGACACGACTTATTAATTCGTGTTATTGTGGAGTGTGACCTTTAGAGTTTTGTTTGAACGAGGAACATTTTTATCTCTATTTAATTTTTATCTCTAGCACGGTGGCGTGCTTTGGAGCTGCAGGTATTCTCGCTGAACGATTTCGCTGACCACTGGTAGGTGACAGGAAGAGAAATAGGTGTACTGGATTAATTGCGTGCGGATATCAAGGATTCTTTGTTTGTTAAATCTATCGCCATTGAAAACAGTTGTATCCAGAAAGTTTACTTCTTTGTCTGAGATTAATTTTTGTTTGCAAGGACAATAAAATCTTCTATCTCCTTTTTCTCAACACTCTACAGTGAAAAAATGTCATCGATGTATCTTTTCCACTGGAGTGGATTTGATTTAATATTTCTGTCTCGACCGCGGAATATTGTCACCAGATTTAATGTAAACAAACAGACACGCGTTGGTCCCCAGGGTTTAAAACCGGTTTGGTAGGATATCCGATCCACAAATCGCATGGAAATGAGGTTGTGTACTCGAGTGCCCAGAGGTTTTTATTTTTTCTCGGCGCGTTGCCCCTCGTAGTCGCGGCTTCGCCGCTCAAACTCGCCGTTTTCACTAAAAAATAAAAACCTCTGGCACCCAGGGTAAAACACAAGTGATAAGCTTGAAAAAAATATAGCCCAATTTTTTCAAGATTCATTCCATTTCCATCCTGGCCATCTGCAGCTCAAGACATTTATTTTTATTGTTAGAGCACTAGTAGAAATATTTTAAACAAAACTGGATCATTATTTTTGGGTTTTCACTGATATAAAGATTTCTTTTGGCTTTCAGGGCCATCCTACTGTATTAACAATTAAACTCCATCAACTAAACTGTTAAAGTTGTCAGCATCCCGTTTACCAAAGCAACTTAAAATTCTGGTTTTTTTTTTAATTCCTTGCAATAAATGATTCCTGGTTTTCAGCATAAAAAAATAGCCCTTTAAAACATACATACATACATACTCTATTTAATGTGGATATACTCTTAGCTTAAAAGCTAGTTTACAGGTATTCCACCTAATAACTATAGCAATCCTTGAATTTATAACTTATTGGTGTACAATGTACACAGTGTACAGGTGTACATTTCCCTTGGCCCAGACAATAATATTAATTAATCGTAAGAGTAGGCTTCTTATACTATACACTTAATTACCTAACATGGCATAAACATTGTTTTGTATGTATAAGTATAAAACATTATTTTATAATTAATGTATTTAAATTCTGAATTTCTACATCCAGCATTTTACAGACATCAAAATAAACGGTTTCGTGCTTTTATAGCCCTGCCTTAAACAATCTCTTTTTTAAACACTGCCTCGTATGAAGAGTTTTAAAACATACTTTTCGTCACTCATGATGTTTTTTTAGATAATCCATATATCCTATGCCCTTTGTAAAAAAAGTCCTCAGCTTCTTTTTAAGTACTGGAAGGTATTTAATAATAAATTTAGTAAATAAGAATTGTCATTATTCAATACATGTTTTCTTTAGTCTGAATTTATGTGTTTGCATTTTAGCGAGTTTCTCGCAGTGTCTTCAGAGGTATGATGGAAGTGATAAAAGCAGCAGTGTATGGTTTTGAGGCCAGTGTGGAAAATGAAGACATCGGAGGGATTGCGTCTGCATTCCAGTTCCTTGAAATTGCACACACGCATTACTATGGACGCGACATCAAGGAGCAGGAAGCAAGACTTCGTGATGATGATGAGCTGTCTGTTTTTTCTAACAGTGAAAGTACCATCTCTAATTTGTCAGACCACTCAAGGGACATGTCATCAGTTCACTCTTGGGTTGCTGAGACAGGTGTGTTGTGTTTCTCCCCACAGCAGAAACCTTTTGAATTCCTATCCATTCACTTGAATCATCTTATTGGAAATCCCCATGGTTGTTATAAACTCTGTACAGTTGCTGGGAAATTCTGTGGCTATTGTAGAGATACATGTATTGTAGAAAGCTGTAATTTTTGGAGCACTGTGTCTTGGGCACGGATTTCTTAATCAGGCATCGTCAAAAATCTCTGATATGACCATTCCCTACCTCTGTATATGTCAAACATGCGATGGACTTAACTGTTCTATTTAGCAGCAAGTAGCAATACTCCCTGTAGCATTATGCTAATGAAAGCAGGTTTAAGCTATGTGGGTCCCCTGTGGCCTAATTTTTACTATCTTATTGGTTTGCAGGCAAAAGACATGCTATGCTAAATGGCAAAGGTGATAGAGACAGTGGGCATGGCGAAATGAGTGACACAAACAGTGAAGTAGAAACCATCATGTCGTTAGCCTCACACAGCAGTGACAATGCGCGTGTAACTCCTGAGCCTCTAACCCGTTCTAACAGTGATGTAGCTGCTCTGTTAAGTAGAAGAGGACGAGAACTAAAAGACAAAATTACCAGAAGTAGATCAATTGACCCATCCAAGCATCAGGTAGGCCACACTATATCTCCACCGCGGTCAAACGTCCGAGGCCTTTTTTCATTTTATTTAGTGGGATTGTATTTAATATTAAATGGAAATATGGGCAAGGATGTATAAAAAAATTAGTTGACGTTACTATCTTTTATTTTTTCTCAAAATGATAAGCTATTTCCGTTGAAAACTGACCAAAACTCTTTGCGCCTGATCAAAATTATGTTGGCAAATGGCACCGACAATTCTGCAGTTCACAGTTTTTAAATGCTTAGAACTTTTTTGGAAAACTTCCAAAATGTTTGGTAAATTGACAGTGTATTGGCAATATATTAAACTTTAAACAGTGAAAATGACAACCTTACCTTTTAAGTAGTTTACTTAACTTTAATTTGCAAATTTCTCTCGTTTGACCACGGTTAACACTATACCTCAACCAACAGGCTCTTTTAAATAACTATTGGTCAAAAGTGCTACCAAATTTGCTTTGATGACTTCAATGGTTAGACCTTTATGTGGTTCATATGACCACATAGAAATACACTGTGGGGTTTCCCAGTTGAGAGTCAATTATGGAGACATGTAGTATAGTTCTAACTATTGACTCAATGGACGAAATACTATGGTGTGACCATTCAAATGAAATTGTCTTTTAATATTTTATAAATTGAATTTTTATTTTTTTTTTCTTGAATTTTGATTTTTGGCGCTCTTACACTGTAGGAGTTGAAGGGTTAACAGACCGTGGCTGTAGTTAACTCTGTGTAATACTTATTTTTTATCAGGAAATGGCATTGAGAGCAAGTAGAGAAGAGAGACTGAGAAGGGAAAGATGTAAGAGCCCAGCACTTGCTCACATGAAGTTAAACAGCACCGTGACACGCCAAAACTCGTTTGACCGCTTAAGTCAAACATCTTCTTCCATTCCTCCAAGTCCCTTGCTGAGAAAAAGCAACTTAAACAAAGGTATGAAAAGACAAGCAGTGAAAGTAAAACTTTGACAAATCTAAGAACCTATTAAACAGGGATGTCATTAGTACTCGTCAGCTGTTTATAATGACCGGCGACTGTGGTAAAGGTGATCAGCAACTTAACATTTCAAAATCACTAAAGGATAACAACCATGGCAGGCTGTTCTGAGTTTATGACCATTGTTTTCCTTGTGTTGCTGGCAAAACCACAAAACCACAGGAAAGTAATCTTCACAAAAGCTTTCATTTGAATGATGAGGTACACATGTATTATCTTAGAGGTGGACACATGCTACGATTTTGTTGCGTGCAGTGTTACTCATGATGTTGTATCGTGTCTGAATCTTTAGATCCCAAATTTGAATTATTTTACTCAAGAAAACATAATTTTATCTATTGCTTTTTATTTTTTTGTTGCTTAAAGGCTATCGTTATTACAATGGGGACATGTTCGCTGTCGAAGGGGAGGAGGGAAGGAAGAATAGTACAGGGCGTCGTTACTTATTTGAGGGATTGCTTAGTGAGAGGTCATCTTTGTGGGACAACATGGAATTCTGGGAAAATGTGTATCTTGATGCCGTAGCTGCTGAGAGGGATGCAGTTGGAATGGATCAGGGGCCGGCAGAGATGATTGACAGGTGTGGCGTTTTCTACATTCTACAATAATAGCTGCGGTTCCATGTTGCCACTTTTACCTAAGTAAATAGCCGCTGCACGCATAAGCGTGCAAGGGCTATTGTTAATTCAAATTAAGCATGCACTGGCCATTGTTGTTTCGAGTTTACCCACAGGAAAAAATACCAGGTTCCCAATTTTGGATATTTTAGGGTATTTAAAGAATACCCAAAAAAATCCCAAATTTGGAAGAGTGAGACAAGTCCCAACCTTGGGAATTTTCTGGTTGGGACTTGTCTCACTTTGCCAAATTTGGGAATTTTGTGGGTGTTCTATAAATACCCAAAAAAATCCCAAAATGGGAATCAGGTATTTTTTTCCTGTGACCTAGGTAAAAGTTGAAACATGTAACCACAGCTAATAGCATTGACTTGGTAAGATTATGATTCCCCACTGCAACTGCAGTGCATAGTGCAACTTGTTTGTAATGCATTGCAATGCAGCAAGTTGCACATGTCAAAAATATTATGACACATGTTGCACTGCGACTGTGTCATGTTACAGCCCCTTAATGGAGGTGTCAATCAAAGGGTTTTCACTTTTCAGCTATGCATGTACATAATTGTTTACATCATTGACATGCCTGGGATTCTAACATGCTGCAGATGTAGGAATCCAATAGTCATACGTTACATCATGGTAATTAAAATGCTGTCTGTAGAGGTTATTCTTTAAGAAGCTGAGGTGTTGCCATGGTGACCTCTTTGGTGTTATACACACCCTTGAAGTATGGCGCAGCAACACAGTGGTGAAGATTGCCATCATTGCCCATATGATGAGAAAGAATTTTTGTAGACTTTTCGGGTTTCACAGAGGCTACATCATCATGAACTCTTGTAAGCTCCTTTCAATCAAATGCCATGTTGATGATACAATACACCATTAAAATAAGATGTACATTTTGCTCAGGTACAACTCGTTAGGACTTGCAGAGAAGAAGCGGCTCGAGGTAGACGAGGATAGACTTCTAGCGACTATGTTGTACAACCTGGTTGCATTCATGATTGCCTTGAATGTTGAAAAGGACGCAGTGAAGAAGAAAGTGCGCAGGTTGTTAGGAAAGTCACATATTGGACTCATGCAGAGCCAACAAGTTAATGATTTGCTTGATAACCTCAATAATCTGGTAAGTTAATTTCTAAGCTCTAAATGTTTATTTCACATGTATGAAAATGTCTCCCCAATTAGTAGACCACTAGCAGCCTGATTCTTAGATGGTTTCACGGTCGCTCACTCCAGTTGAAAAAGGCTTGAGACACTCTTGCTGCCATTTTAAAGGGAACCTCCATTGTTATAACAAATTGACGTTAAATTGTTGGAAATTAAGTCTAAATTAAAATTTTTTAAATAACAGGTGCAAATATAATTTTAGTGTACAAACAAATGGATATGAATATCGCCTATTTTCACTTTTAAATTTCCCGCACGCATTCATTCAACCCTGAGAGTATAGTGTATTTATAAGATACAACATGATTTTGAATTAAATTCTTACTGATTAAAATATAAGATAATGAAATCAGGTTCAAAGATGTCTCAAATATAATCTTTGGATTTAAAACTGTGTAAATGGATTATATAATTATTGTTTTTTTTTTAAATTTATTTTAGTTTGAATTTTTACAAACCAGTGTAATTTTTGTTTTCCTTTGCCTCAGTTTATGGTAATGAATCTAAGACAAAGGAAAATAAAACTTAAACTGGTTTGAAAATTTGTAAACCCCTCAAAAATTGAAACCACATTATAAATTATATATTATTGTTCAGGTCAATGTGGCTAAATTTTTTTATTTGCCAAGTGGTTACCTTTTGAAAATATTAAGGTCAAACAAAAAAAAATTAATGTTTCTTTCCTTTTAAAAGAAGTAAAATGTTTAAATAGAGCAATATCACCATGGAGATTAAAGTGATCAGGAAACATCTCTCACTAAGCTTTTGTCATCAGCTCATGCTGAACAATCAAGGATATGTGAATTGATTCACTTTTTGTTAAAGAACAAGCAAGCACATGGAGAAGGCATAGAAAGTTTAAATTGAACTAAAACAGCAAGAATAATCAGTGGATCAACAAACAATTATCATGTGGGCTTGTTTAAGCTTAATTTTGAACAGAGGACCTCAGCATTTGAACAACTGTGAGGTTAGCAGTATCGTTTAGTAATTTAAATTATTTCCAATGCTTCATAATCATATAATCACAAAATAATTGCTAAAAAACACACTTGAATTTGTGATCCACAATTTCAGTTGTTTCTGTTTAAATAGGCTGATTCCTGTTGAGAGCCATATTGTGATGATTTTAAACTTTTTATAAATTTCATTTGTTGATAACTTTACATCAACTCTTTAGACATGCCTTGAGGTTTCAAGAATTGGTTACAAATTGCTGTGATCAGAATTGTTTGAAATGAAAAGAAGCTTATGGAATCATCCAAACATTAATTTGCTCTGCAACATTTTCAAACTTTAAGGTTAAATTAGAGTCACTTACAGTGCCTTCCAAAGATTTGAAATTTGCACATGTTGTGTGAAATGCTAATAAAAATGACTGATACTATTTCTCTCTCATGTATCTTTCTCATTTGTATGAACTGCAATTTGACCAGCTTTTTGTTTTAATAGAGTTTTGTCAGGATAATTCTTTTCTTGCTCATTTTTTCCTCCTTTATATAAAATAAAATAATATAATATAAAAGTAGTCTGTCCAGCACTAAGCTTCAGTTATCGTAATATAAAGTGATTTAAAAAAGAAAGATTACCATTTCCCCTTGGGAGGGATGCTAGCCATATATTCATCTTGCAAGTTTACCCCATAAATCTTGCTTACTAGTATCGATTTTTACACCTTGACAAAGAGAGATGATTTGCAGTAATACTGTATGTTGCTTTTCCAACTGGTAGCAAAAGTCAAATTATAATATATTATACTTGAATAAATGCCTGAGGCATTTGTTTCAAGATCGGTACCTTTGATTTGAAGGGTTTATAATCCAAGACAGATGTTAAATCATGACACAGCATTTATGCTGTGAGTTGTTAATTTTACTTCATCCCAGAGTAAAATATGAATATGTAAGTTGTAGTTCTAACTTTTGAGACTGTTGACAAAATCCTATGGTGTGACACAACAGTACTTCTGCATTTGTTTTTCAGTATTTTACAAAATGAAGTTTGGGATTTTTCTCGAATTTTGATTTTGGACATGCTTGAGAGTTAAAGGGTTAATTCAGAATTCAAAGGGCTGTGGTCTGTTACTATGTAACATAATTTTTATGTTTGGCTGGTCCTGGCTGAATTTCATTTGTTTGTCTGTACCTTAACTTGCTATTTAAAAAGACTATCCATAAGGCAGACACCTCACTAAGACAGACAGCTAGGGCTTGTCCTGACAGTGTGAGTTACAGAGTCATTTTACTGTAACTAAACTCTCTTAACCCTTCAAATCCCAAGAGTGCCGTACTTCATAATTAAAAAAAAAATCCAAATTTCATTTTATAAAATATTGAATAACAAATGGTACCATGCAAAAGTACTGCAGAGGAGGTTTCATTTGAATGGTCACACCATAGGATTTCATTGACACACTCAAAAGTTAGAACTGCAAATACATGTCTCCATAAGTGACTCTGGGAGTGAAAGGGTTAATGCACTTTAGTCAGTCTTGGCACTGTAACTGAACTCTCTGTAAAGGGACACCTCTCTAAGACAGACTGCTAGGGCAGGTCCTGAGGTTGTCCCACTTAGAAAGAGTTCACTGTAACTATAGTTGATGCCTCTTGTAACCATTCACCTCTCCTAAGTGATCTCTTTTCCTGATATTTAAGGTGGCTGTATAAATTTAAGTAAGCTTATTGATTGTCTTCATTGGTGTTTTATCAGAATGGAAATGATATTGATCTCAAGCCTGCTGGCAGTCGACAGATGTTGAAACATTCATTTGTTGTTCATTCTGGGGATTCTATGAATGGAGATGTGTTTTTCATGGAGGTGGGAGTTGTTTGTTTTGTTTTTTTTATTTTGCAAGATAATCAATCACAAGTTTAGTCTCTCATTTGCTAATCTTAAGAGGAACTTTAGGTGCTTTTTAGTGTTAGATAAAATATGAGCGGGAGATCTGTATGGGCGTTTACAATGGCGAGCCGAAGGCGAGCCATTGTAAACGCCCATACAGATCGGATGCGAATATTTTATCTGACTTATGAAATGAAACAATGAGTAGAGATCTGTATGAAAAGTTAATGCATACTAATTAGCTCAGCAGAGATCTTTATCGAAAGTTAATGCATACTAATTAGCTCAGCAGACATCTGTATCAAAAGTTAATGCTACTGTTTAATAATTCATCAACTCAGTTGATCTGTATTGGGGTTTACAAACCTTCATTAAACATTCATTTCTTTTGTATTTTCCTTATGAATTATTAATGAATTTTATAATTTTAATTTAAATTCTGGGATGAAATCCTTAAAATTGGATCAGTTTATTTCTGCATGTGAAAAGTAACAAGAATATTTCGTGTACTTTGTGCATAAATTTAATTTATTCAAGTTAATTAATGCTTAAACCCAGTCACAAGTATTTAATGGTTGTAACTTAATTTATGCTTATTCATGTGTTACAAGTGTTAATTTATGTTAATATAATTGTTAAAAGTAAACCCAGTCATTTTTTGCACAAGTATGTGATAATAGTAAAAAGTTAATTTTGTTTATTTATGTATTGTCAGTTTTAATTTATGATAACGTAAGCAGGGCTGTCATTGAAGCTTTGAGGTGGCTGGCGACACAAGTAGAGTAGGTGATCATAAACTCAAGATAGGCTCCCATGGTTGTTGTTCTCTTGTCATTTTGAATCTTTGAGTTACCAGTCATCTTCACTGCTGTTGCCAGCCATACAGTCAACTCTCTTAAAGCGAACACCCTTGTAATGTGGATGCCTCTCTAAGACAGACACCCTTGTAACGTTAACACCTCTCTAAGATGGACACCCTTGTAATGTGGACACCTCTCTAAGGCAGACATCTTTGTAAGGTGGATGCCTCTCTAAGGTGGACACCCTTGTAAGGTGGACGCCCCTCTAAGATGGACACCATTGTAAGGTGGACACTTCTATAGGACAGACACCCTTGTAAGATGGACGCCTCTCTAAGATGGACACTCTTGTAAGGTGGATGCCTCTCTAAGGTGGACACCTCTATAAGATAGACACCTCTCTATGGTGTACATCTGTGGCTGGCTGGTCCCAGCCAAATTTCTAAATTTTCTGTAACTAGACTCCCTATAGGGCAGACACCTCTCTAAGGCGGTCAGCTAAAACTGGTCCCAAGGATGTCTGCCTTAGAGATAGTTCACTGTATTAGCTAGTTGCTGGCTACTATGGACAGTTGTGCTCAACCTCAGTCAATCTATTCACAGGTGTGCGATGATTGTATTCTGTTAAGAACTGGAGTAGGAGCAGTTGTGGAAAGGTGGTGGTATGAGAAACTGGTCAACATCACTTACTGTCCCAAGACCAAAGTACTGTGTTTGTGGTGCAGAAGGAAGGAAGAGACCATTCTTAACAAGTTTTGCACCAAAAAGGTAAGTCTCAGTATTTTTTGGGGGTGGGGTGGGTAACAGGAATACACCTGGATAACAATTTGTAAAATAAATGAGATAGATGTGATGTTCATCGTGTCACTAGCATGGACAGGTAAAAAATTATTTGTCCCTGACAGCAATGGAACCTATGACCTATCATTTCACTACTGAGCTTAAAATTAACCATCTTTCTTTATTTATCAATTTGTAAAATAGTTTAAATTACAAAGAGGTTGGCACCATTACGGACCTTATCCCCCCACCCCTCCCTCCCCAAGGTTTCAAATATCCAGTTTCTGATCATGGTTAGTTTGCAAAATATCCTGAAATGGTATCATTGGTAAAGAGAAAAATAACCTTCTTAGCCATTTTGTTTTTCTCTTCCTGAAGCAAGCTTTATATTCTGCCCAGAATCTCTGTCTGATTGTTATTATTTATTATTTTACAGTGTAAACCTTTGTATTATTGTATCAAGGAAAGTTTACAGAGAGCAGCGGACAGACTCAGCGACAAGGGAACAGGTCAGTTAGCCAGGCAATACGGTATTTAATTGCATGGTGGTTCAAGTTCTGTTTCGGGGAGCAGTGATGCGTTTTCACATCTAAATATTATTTTTCATTTGTTGTTAAAAAGCAGATAAAACGAACGTTCAACATATTTCTTAACCTCCCGTGAATAGTTGCTGTTTTAACAAATCGGTAAAATATCAATGAATTAGTAATGAGTATGACATGTTAATAATAAATTAGGTCTCCCTTAGCTTTTTGTTTGCCTAGTACAATAATAAGTTCATAACAGTTGTGTGATGTATTGTGGCAAATAAGCCAATCATTTACAAAGCCTAAACCACGTGACCTTTTTATGTACATTTATCCCGAGTTTGGCATCCATTGTAAGTTTTCCCGCGCTTGGCACCAGTTTCATGTTTTTTCTTGTTCTGATTGGCTCTTTCCATTTTTTTGCGCATGTAATTGGTCAGGGATTACAATGTATTTTAGTCACGTATGTGATTCATTAGAGAAACCGCTGTGTTTTCACGTTTGCCCTACTAGCAAACTCTCCAGAATCAACATCTCTTAAGATCAGTAGAGGAGGTTTGTCACGGGGATATTGATGTTTTCCGGTCAGAACTGCCCCGAGTTAAAACTAAGTACCTTTTTTGTCATACATGAATTTTCAAAGTCTGAGAGAATAAACCGTAATAAGAGGTTTTAGCGAGTTTCCACGACACAAGGAAATAAACGTGGGGGGGGGGGGGGGGGGGGGAGCCATATTTCGGTGATAGGACACGCCATGTTGACTAACCCTCAAACCGACAGCTCCTGTCCAGTACTTGATCGTAATGTTCATTTAACTCGTGTTAGTGTTGTGTTGTGTTTTGTTATGTAAGTGTTTGTTTGCTTGTGGACTGATTTGTTGTTTTTCTACCTTCATTTGCAGATGTTTCGGTTACCACACAATACGTGTAACTTTGTGTTGTATTTGTTCATGTTGCCTTCTTGTTGTTGTCCATTTACAGCTTGTCTTTGCATTTCCTGTGTCGTTACTCGTGACTGATGCACATGTTTCAAGTGTTGTCTTCATGCAGTACTTTATGACAGAGCGATTTTCATATGACCTTGTAAAACATGGTGTCTCTGACTGTTTGCGATTTGTTTCATCTGCCACAAGTCGAAGGGATCAAAACAAGCTTTGCTCGTTTTCCCCGCGCTTAAAATATGCCTAATATGGAAAGAACCTTGTTCGATTGACCTATGAGAATGCTGAAAAGCGAGTGACGTCAAAGAGAATAGCTACATTTCAGCGCACAATCCGTTCGCTTTGCTTTGCATAAAACCAAATGCCGCGCGCGTTTGCCTCCCTTCGTTAAACCAATCAGATTACTTCAGTTAGTTTGTTGTTTTGGTTATGTTTATGCATAACCATTCCAAGGTCATACAAAAATCACTCTGTTGGTATATACAGTGTATCCTTACATATAATGAAGATACCTCATGGGGCGGATCATTTCTTTATTGAGGTGGGGAGGGGGAGGGAGCTGTGGTGAGAGTACTTACCTTCCACCAATGTGGCTTGGATTTACACCGCTCTCACTCTCCTCCCGAGCGTTTCGTTTTCACGTTGGCATTTACGTTTTAACTTGTCTCCAGTCCTATAATTTATAAGTAGCTGTTCGCGTCTTTTTTAACACAGGCAATATCTTATTTAAGAAATGACTTTAATATTAAGGACTCGGAACTGTTCTTGGTTAACCAGCCGTAAGTTCTGAACGATTTTACGCCGTGTGCAATTCGCGCTTTTTTAATGGATCAGTGTAGCTGTGTTATAAATGAAAGTTTGTTTGAAAGCCACAAAATGTGGCAATAAGTTAAGGTAGCCCCTAAGACAGACATCCTTAGCGCGTCACGCACTCCTACATTGTGGGAGAGGAATGATTGCATGACGAGCCCAAGAATATCTACGTTGGAGGCTAAAAGTGAGGTGGCTAAAAGCAGGCTTTCTTGCAGTGTGTATCATGTAGAAAATGCCTTTAACTTGAATGTAAATGTATGTATTTACATCGCTCTTGTAATTGTTGTCAGGAGTCCAACTTGGAGGAGAATTTCCAGTTAAGGTCAGTTACTGCACTCTCTTGTCCCAACAATGCAATATCCTGTTTATAAAATGTTATTCATATAACGAACGCTCCAGTAGGATTTTTGCTGTTTTGTCGGACAATCCTTTGTAATTCTTTCTTAATTTCAGAAAGGAAATAGAAACAAAACTGCCGCTTTATGGTTACACACCTTAATGCAAACAGAAACACTGTTGTAAGAACTCTCGGGGTTTTATGAAAATCTACGCTTGTGGCTCGGGGTCACACGAACTGTTATGTTCTCCCAACCTTCTCGTATTTACATAAGGTCATGTGAACAGGCGTGCATTTATCCTCAGTTTCTGTTTACTGATAATGCTGGTTATGTTTATCTTTTAGGATCTTAGTACCAATGAAGGTGGTCTTCTGCAGGTTACACTCGAGGGAATCGGTCTCAAGTTTGCCACAAGAAGAGTGAGTTCTGAATATTCTTTAACTTTTTAACTCCCAAGAGTGCCAAACATCAAATTTCAACGAAAATCACAAATTTTATTTTGTAAAATATTGAAAACAAATGGCACCATGCAAAAGTACTGCCGAAGAGGTTTCATTTAAATGGTCACACCATAGGATTTTGTCTATGCTTGACTTTCTAACCACCCTTTTCACGAACCGGGGGGCGGGGTTGGGGGTGTACTCCCTATAATGGACTATACGGGGATGCACCGCCCGAAAGGGGTACCTTTTTCAGGCTGAAGGTATATAAAAGGGTAGGGATTTCATATGTTGAAGTATAGCAAGGGGTAGGGGAAAATGTCATTATAGGAGTTCATTCCAAGAGTATAAATTATTATAGAAAAGGGATGCATTGTTTCTACAGGTATGTGAAAGGGGAATAATTTAAATGGTATATGAAAGGGTTACCTTTTCTGTCAACAATTGTATATGAAAGGGTAAGGGTTTGGAACTCAAACCTGTTGAGACAGTCCCATCAATTTAGTGTCGTAAGTCGGCATCAAATTTTTCCCCTTCCCACCCCCCGTCCAATGTTGTTTTAGACTGAGAACTAGCCCATACAAATTCTGTGATCCCCAAAACAACATTGGAAGAGGGGAGGGGGAAGGCTAACAGTTATGTTATGGCATTTGAGGTTTTTTATAGGATGATAGAGAAATGTGGGTGTAGTTTCAGTATGCTTCAAATAGTTTTGTCCGAGGTTGTAGTCTAAATATCGCACCCTTTGTAATCTACCATAAAAAGTAAATATTTACTTCCAGTTAATTTACTATTGATTTATCAATTCACTACCTATCGATTTATTGATTATTTGCAGGTACACATAGATTTGTGTCACATCAGGAACTGCTCCACGCAAGGAGGCGTGTTTCTTTTGGAAGAATTTGGTATGTACTTAATGAGACTGTGTTCAGTCACATTGTACTGAAATGAACGCTTACGTATTACACAACTTTTTGCTGAATAGATTTTTTTTATTTTTTCGACAGTATAAATCCAAGTTTTTGAAAGTGTTTTTCCTAGCGCGCGTCCAGAAGAGTTTAATAACGTGTCATATTTACACTCGTTTTGGTGCGTATTTGCACTCAAGAATGCAATGTCGTATAGAGCAGTTTTCAATTGTGATTGGCTAAAAAATCTCGCGCCACTTTCTCGACCAATCAGAAGTAAAACCAAAACCAATTGTGACTTGCTCGCACGCGTTTTCCCGCGCTTGGCGCCGGCGACATGTAATTGCTTCGAGCTCTGATTGGTTCATTGGACTGTTTACGACTGCTGTGATTGGTCAGAGTAATTACTTTGGTTTTGTTTTACGACACTCAGTTGAAAACTGCTCTAATAAGATACTTTACGTACGATTAGAGTAGAGTTTTTTCTAACTTGATCATCATCACCATGACATTGACTATCTTGTAACCATGGTGCAAGAAAGTGCACCATACGTTTAATGAGAACTGGGTCGAGTTATGATGTGTTCCATGAGATTACCATCTAAGGACTATTGTGTTTTCTTTCAGTGCCAGCAACACAAGAAACAATTCAGCACAGATTCGGATCACAAATGGTAAGTAATAGTTATAACAAAATCTCTTTTATTTTAGACTGGGCGGACACAACAAACGTCCGTTTGCTACCACAGACTGTGTTCCTTGAAAAAGAGACGTCTGAACAGCGAGCCAAGGCATTTCAAGCTGAGCCCGCAAGACCTGGGAGCAGTTGCATGAAAACTTAACGGCGGACGTGTCTCCTAACGTCTGACCCTTTAACTTTTTAACACCCAAGAGTGTAAAAAATCAAAATTCAAGAAAAACCCAAATTTCATTTTGTAAAATATTGAAAACAAAAGGTACTTGCGAAAGTGCTGACGAAGAGGTTTTATTTGAATGGTCACACCATAGAATTTCGTCAACAAACTCAAAAGTTAGAAGTGCACAACATGTCTCCATAGTTGACTCTGGGAGGGAAAGGGTTAAACGGGCTATGTCACGAGGATTTGGCTGTTTTTGCTTTGTTTTGTTGTTGTTGTTGTTGTTTTTCATTGGGGGGGGGGGGGGGGGGGTCAAAACTCTGCTAAAATTACTAACAAGCACGTTCAATCGTGCACAAACCACAGCCATTTTTCATCGATTTTTCAAAGACACGAAGAAGGATTTCAAGTTGCAATCCATTTCCATCCTAGCCATCCGATGCTAAAAACGCGCATTAATAGTTTTAGCAGTAATTGTTAACAAAACCAGACTATCATTTTAAAGTTTCCTTTGATACAAATATGTCTTCTGTTTTCAGAAAGGTAACGACGTTTTTTAATGTGAACATGTTTCGGATGAAACTTCATCCATCTTCAGCACGAGTTACAGAACCCGCTAGTGGGTGTGATATAATTGTAAGAGGATACAATGGTGTGGAAAATATAGCTTATTACAGCATGACAAAAAAATGTGGAACATTTAACTAATTGGAACTTGACAAGAAATATAGACAATATAACTAATTACGGCGTGACGATAGTCGTTACATGTCTGAAAATTATTTCCTGCCTGCTGGCTCTACGGAAATTTGGAAATGTCTTTTGGCTTTTCAAAGTGATCGTACAATCTGATGTCATAACCCTTTAACCCTTTAAGCCCCAATACTGATCATCATCAAATTCTCCTTGTAATATCAATGCTCAATCAATCAGAGAGGTCAGGAGAATTAACTATAATATCATCCAAGATGAATTCTCTTGATATTTTAATAACGGCTTCCCTCTTCTTCTATAAGAGACGTATATGGGGTCAAGAAACGAGAATTTGTATGTTGGCATTGCGGATTAATGAATTAAAATAGCGAGTTTGACTGGGCTGAACGTCCGACGTTAAGTTCTGTGCAACTGGCCTTAGATTAGTTCTTAATTGCGTCGTATTTATTTTGATCAATCAGAATTGCGACCTGGATCAGGTATGTACAATTGTTTCACCATTCTCTCCTCTTCCCTCCCTTTCTTTGTCTTTCAGTCTTTTTTCTTTTCTTTTTACTTATCTTCAATAAACTTTCCATTCTCATGCTCAGAGCCCGTTTAGTGGTCATTTCCCATATTATTTGCCCGTTGGTCAAGGAGAAGTCGCTCCCTGCAGACGAAATTGGAATTAGCAACAAAACAGCCTGTTATGGACTCCTTATTACCTTCTCTAAATGTTTTTTCTTTCGGTTTTATTTGCAGTGCAATCAGATCTGCTACGCAGTGCTCTGTCTGTTCTCTTACGTGGCAGCTTCACGGAATTCAAACAACACGGGATGAGGAATTATGCTTAGGTGTGCGCATGACAAGAATATGACGCGGACAGTGTCGATAACACCTCACCCTCTCCTCCCCCAGTGCACGTATGCGGCATCTTTGTCGTGCCGGCGCAAGTACGAACGAACAAATGAAGAAAGCGTGGGTTGGACCACCAGATTTGCTTGATAGTAATAAGTCCTTAAGAAAGGACTCTGAATTTAATGTGCAAGCACTAACGTTCACGTACTAGTCACTGTTTTATTTTTAACGCTTTCATTTTCTTCTAACGCGACTGGACAAAACTAAGTGCAGTTGTCGCTCCTGTTTTGCATTGAATATTGTAAAAACGCCTTGTAGAAACTCTATTGAGCCTGTCTAGTACGTGTAGTGCCATAGAGGTATAACACGATGAACTGGATGTCGCATAATTTTTTTCTTCTGAAATCAGTCAAAAACAGTTACGCCTTGGTTCGAATCTGAGTGTTTGTCTTAGAGAGGTTTTCATTTTACAGAGTTGTCCATCTTAGAGACGTAGGTCGCCCCCCAAAAAATGTGTCTATCGTAGAGAGGTGTCTATCTTAGAGGGGTGTCTATCTTAGAGGGGTGTCCATCTTAGAGGGCTGTCCATCTTAGAGGGGTGTCCATCTTAGAGGGGTGTCCATCTTAGAGCGGTGTCCATCTTAGAGGGGTGTCTTTCTTAGAGATATCCATCCTAAAGAGGAGCCCATCCTAAATCCATCTTATAGAAGTTTCCATTTTAGAGAGTTGTTCATCCTAAAGAGGAGTACATCTTGAAGCGGTGTTCATCTTAGCGAGAAATCCATCTTAGCGAGATATCCATCTTAGAGAGTTGTCCATCTTAGCGAGATATCCATCTCAGAAAGGTGTCCATCTTTAGAGGTGTCCATCTTAAAGGGGTGTCCATGTTATTTAGAGATGTCCATTTTAGAGAGGTGTCCATCTCAGAGAGGTGTCCATCTTAGAGAGGTGTCCATCATAGAGGTGTCCATCTTAGAGAGGTGTCCATCATAGAGGTGGCCATCATAGAGGTGTCCATCATAGAGGTGTCCATTTTAGAGAGGTGTCCATCGTAGAGGTGGCCATCATAGAGGTGTCCATCAAAGAGGTGTCTATCATAGAGGTGTCCATCATAGAGGTGTCCATCTTAGAGAGGTGTCCATCTTAGAGAAGTGTCCATCTTAGAGATGTGTCCATCTTAGAGAGGTGTCCATCTTAGAGAGATGTCCATCTTAGAGAGATGTCCATGTTAGAGAGGTGTCCATCTTAGAGAAGTGTCCATCTTAGAGAGGTGTCCATCTTAGAACAGAAACAAACCAGTTTTTCGTCGCAGAACGGTGTACACCTTGGTTAGGTGACTGAATTAATCAGCAGTAAAATTAGTGGAAATTTTGTGCCCCAAAGGAGTATTCTTAATTAAAATATTTTTAACGCCTGCAGTCAGATTGGTAAACAAAACTTCACAGAAAAGAGGGTGCTACTAATTTAATGTTTAATAATTACCTAAGTTATATCTCAGGGAATACAGTGTACATGCAGTGTATAGAATAAAATATAAATCCATCAATGTCGTGTAATACAGTGTACATGCAGTGTATAGAATAAATTATAAATCGATCAATATCGTGTAATACGAAAGTGAAATATACATATATTTAATTTATTCAGTAAGTTGCAAACGCAATACTGCGAATAGCAAATTAAAATAACAAAACTAAGAAAGTTTTGAACAAAGTACCCTAAATGTAACCTATGCATTTCAACGTAGAGCAAAGCAAATTCTTGTAAAATAAATGTAAGCAACGGGATTTGTAAATAAAAGATGGCTTTGTATTTAGTCTGACATAATTTATAAGTAGACTACATTCGGCTTTAAAAATATTCGTGTCACTTTGGAAAAAAAAACCCGACTTTTTGTCAGTTACGGTCGAAGCTCCCGTAAGAAATTCAAACGGGGTTTTGTCAAGGCAGCCATAAGTAGAGCTGCCCGCTTACCAGAGTGTACGGCTTCTTGGTGTAAGCCTTCACAACAAAGGTAACACAGGGAACACAGAGGTAACAAGGTAACACAGGTTAAGGTAACAGAGGTAACTAGGCAGCAACAAAATAGAGGTAACAAAGATAACAAGGTAACATTGGTCATTATAGGTAAAACTGAGGTAACAAGGTAACGGAGGTAATGTCCGGGACGCTTCGTGCATGGTTACATCGAGAACGCATCTAGAACAGCAACGAAGGCTTACACAACGAACTACCCTTTAGCTACATCACATCATGTTTTGAGTGGGGCGGTGGCTACTCCTAAACTTCGTGAAGTTTTCTGGCACTTTTAAAGTTAAGAAAACATCGTTCAATGCTGCAGATTTTGAGGGAACCCCGTGGCGTGCTGAACGTGACAGTGTGAGTTGCTTTCACATATTTTTGGCTTACTTAAACTTTAATAATGACTCTCGGCTATCACCGTTAAGGTGATTCCCTAGTATTGCATCGCGCATCATTACTGCGCATAATATCTTGCGTCATTTGAACGTGCATGAGCGCTCGCGCATTCTGAAGCAAGAGCGTTTCCTTTGAGGTTTCTGTTCGCTCAGTAAATAAGTGGTTGTTTTCTCCTAAATCTATCTTCTTTACTCCACGTATTTGAAGAAAATTCTACTCGCCATTATAGATCCAAATTTGAAGAATTTTTTTCATTAGTAGATTTTGAAATATGAAATTAATCACTTACGCAATCTAGTTTTTAGCGTTTAACTGCATGGGAGTGTGCAGATAATGAAATTGCCGTATTATTTCATTACTTTCTCTTTTTCGGTAACTTATGGGTTTTCTTGATGATACTGTTCTGCTATCATAACAATAATACTAATAGCGGAGCTCTGCGGGCCGAAAGGCTCTAAGACGCGTCCTGGATCTTAGTTTTACTGCATGTAAGGCACAGGGAAACCAACACGAAATTAGGATTGCGTTCTTCGAACGCGATAAGTCATTAACTTTGAATTTCAGTTTGCCCTACCCTAAGGGTACTTTTACCGTCTGTAAAATCCGAAATTTAAATTTCCTGTAAGATTAAGGTGCGAAAATTAACGCTTAAAAATGCCACTCAAATTTATAATTATCTTCTTTTCTGTTTGTTTTCATTTGGAAGCTTTTTTCTTTGAGCTATCAAACAGCTATGGAAAAAGGATTCTTGTGTGACTAAGCCGCCATCCAGATGTAAATCCGAAAGGAAATAATCGAACATCTCTAAACTAGGCACATGACGCACCCTTCATCAATCCGAGATCTGGAAGTGACGGCTAAGTCGGGAAAAATAGCTCCCTTTGTTTGTTAACTCTGCCAAATTTCAACAGAATTGATTAAAATGTGTGGAAAATATTTCTATTTTCGCCTCATACATTGAGAATCCGTCGAATTTTGCATTTCTTTGCGCCTTTGTTCACGCAATTCTCGTCCGCCATGTTTGATTTGATGTTATGTTGCATTGCCCTCTGGGACACTCATTTCGTGGACTGAAACGAGGAAAATGGCATATTTTGAGTGTGTCTCTGTCCTATTGATCTATCAACTTTCCTTGCAGGGAGACGAAAGCAAAGTTTTCAAAAAAACATGAGTTTCTCAGTTATTGTTACATCTCAATAGCTTAACAACAGCCCTTCGAAAATCAGCTCTGTATAATGAAAAGATGAGTGGATTCACCGACGACTGCACAATTAAGAAAAACATTGAGATTTTCTGCAGGAGCGTATTTACTTCTCCAAGATCGCCTTTTAGTTTGTACAGAATATTGTGGCTAACTCGTGGAATCCAGGAAACCACAAATACTATGACGACAAGAGCGCAAGCCAAAGTTCCTTTTCGTTTCGCGCCACGTCAGCTTGATTTTCATCCGGGGTATCAGCCTCGTTAGCATTCTGCGCATGCTGGTTTCTGAGAGCGATAACCTGCCGCCCTTGTTTTCTGATGGTCAGTATGATCTTCACGTTGATAACAGTAATGATAATGCAAGGGATCAGGACTACCGAGATGATAAGCAAATTTTGGTACAGACTAGTAATCGCGTTTATTTCAGCCTCTGTTTTTGTGTGAATCCAAAAATGGCGGATTCCATGAACGACGAAGGAGAATCCCCATACGAGGCTTAAAATAAAGATAACCCTCCGCCGGGTCATCAGCGTCGGGTATCGAAGAGGCCAATAAACTGACAAATAGCGGTCATAAGAAATAGCAAGTAGATTACAGATACTTGAGATAAGAACAATGTCTTTTGGACCTCCCAAGAGCCAGCAGTACTTGCTTAGCGGGTACTCGAAACAACCAGTGCAGAACCAATCTCGTACCCAGAGTCCTCAGGCTTCTTGGTCAGCGGGGACGTCGCCAGGAGAGACTCTGGGATAATGGAATTTTTATCCCAGAAAATCTGGGAATCCGGTTTTAGTGCGCATGCCTACGATCAGAAACGGAAGTCAGATTTCCCAGAAAGGCAGACATGACAGGGAACAAGAAAGCCGGCAAGAAAGCTGAAGTAAATGTTTACGCAGCACAAGGTACTGGAATGTTTCAACAAACATGCCCCTAAAGTAATAAATTTCAGTGGATTTCTGAAAGAAAAAGTGAAAGATGGAGTGTTTGGCCCTTTCCAATATCGGTAAGTGTTCGTCTTTGTTGTAACATAGCATTCTAAACACTGTGTAAGCAAGCATTCTTCGTCGGTGCTGGGTTAAGATCGTTAAAAAACAGAGCAATGTCAAGCCGCAAGCCGTATAAGAAGAGATGTTCTTGCCGTCCTTCCGACCGGTTTCGGGGACTCTTTGATATACCAAGTTCTGACGGGAGTTTTTGACTTCATGACGGGAAATTGTACAAAGCTGTACAAAGGATCGAGCAATTGTCTAATTAGTTGTGTCTCTATTAAACGCTCTCAGATCTCTTAGCTATAAAGCGAAAAAGGTGTGACCTGCTTCATGGTTCACTGACAGTCTGTGTGGGAGATTCCAGCAGAGGTGAATGTGCTGCTTGATGAGCTGAAGGTTGCAAATTTCACGACTGGATTGACTATTAGAGTGATAAGAATGGGGTCAAATTTTTCAAATGACCGCCTCATTGGGCTATTGCATTTAATATCCGCACCCCCCTGTTAAGGAACACAGTTTGTGCATTGCCCCTCAAGAAATCCCCAGAAAGACCATCCCCTGTAGAATTCCTTTCCCTATCCTCAACTGTGTTTTTCCTGCCACCCCTGAAGAATTCCTTTGTTTTTTCCTTAGTTCCCCGGAAGAATTCCTCATATTTACACCATGACCCCCTAAAGAATTCCGTCAAAATGTACTGCGAACCCTGAAGAAATCCACTGTTCCTCAACCTGGGGGGTACAAAAATTTGATGGCATAGCCCATTGGAAATTGAAAGGATGCATAATTGAAAATACAAAGTGAATAAGGTGGGATCGCAAAAATAGCGACTAAGATAGGGTCTATAATAATATTGGGCACAAAATAAGTTACAATGAAGAAGCAAAAGTTGACCCAAGTACCCCACCCCCCCCCCCCCAAAAAAAAAAGGATAACAGTATCCACCTTTTGAAGAACCAAGGCATGAAACATGACAAGACATTTGAAAAGTTTGCAGTGAATCAATTCATTGTTATACTTGTTATTGTACTCAAACATGCTAGCCTTTGCATGTAATGCTGCTGTAGTCATAGTGGTTTTCAATCAAGTGTCACAAAACCAAAACAAAAGTAATTACTCTGTTGATTGGCAACTGAGGCAGATGATCCAATTAACCAATGAGAACTTAAAGGGGAAGTATCACTGTGATTTTGACCTCATCTGGTCAAAACCATGCTACAATACCCTTAATTATTTACAAAGTTAGCTCATTTTAGCCTGCGTGGCAGGCATAAACGGGGAGGGGATGGAGGGGACGACCCCTTCTCTCCCCAGTTCCCCTCCCCGACGCCTGCTACGCAGGCTAGCTCATTTTGGAGATGAAAATGTTGGTCAGAACTTAAAAAAATATAGGCTAAGGTTTTTCAAGTTGCAATTCATAAAAACCCTGAGTCTGTCTAATGATTAGATATACTTATTGACAGTTTTGGTACATTTTGTGGTCCTTTATTGCAAAACTGGACCGGCATTATTTTCAATTTCTACATATCGACAGTTGACATAATTCGATTACCAGGAAATCGGTGGGCATAATACAAATAGCCCGGTTCTTATAGCAGGTGTTCCTTCCCTTCTCCCCTCTCCTTTTTGTGCCCCCTCCCTGTTTACGCTTGCCATGCAGACTAGTAAGTAATTTGTGGATACTTCTGGTAGCAAATCACAATTTGTTTGATTTCTAATCTTGATTAATTGTGGAAGTGGCAGAAATTTTCATTCTTTTACCGCAATCACAAGGCATAGTTGAAGTTGTAAAACCATTTTTGAGATCGATGCCAATTAAATGTTCTTTTGTCACTTTATTGAAAGTGCTTCAGGAGTTGCCATTGCATGTTGATTATTTTGAGAAGGGTACTCTGGTTTAAAGTGATAGGAGTGTATGGTTTTTAGTATTTTTGGGGTATAAAATATTCCACCTTGTTCTTTTTCGAGTTGTAAGCTTTTGAAAGGAATAATTTATACTGCTCTTTCCAGTAATTAAACTGCAACCACAGTGACTGTTATTATATACATATATTCAAATTCTAGATATGTTTATATTTTATTTCCTTAATATTTATTTTTATTTCTTAATTTTACTTTTATTTATTTCAGTGTTAAAGGGTTTCCTGTGGGTACATGGAGTGCAGCATTGGCTGGTCATGAAGAGATTTGATTTTGCTGTGGCCTGATGTCTGTGTTGGCAGAGGATAACCTTTGACAATAATGTTGGTCAAGATTTGAGAGTCAAAATTGTCAAAGCTAGGTTATCCACAACTCATGCCCTTTCTAGACCTTCTTCCTCACATGATCCACTAGACCGTCACCTAGGTTGTCCAGCATGTTGCAATGTGTAAGGCAAGATTTTGCCAAACCAAGAGAACTGTATCTATCCATAATCAGATGTACTGCTATCAAATTTGTCTAAACAATAAAAAATGATTGTAGTTACATAATAAAACATTACGCTATTGTGAACTGTTATCATAAGCAATACAGTGTAGATTAGGAATTTTGCATCCGAGAGGTCATTGTAACCTAATTTTTACTATGGAACCTGCAGCTTTAAAAAATGACATGAAAAGAGCATATTATTTAATGAAATTTGTTAAAAACTGCCCAAGTTTGAGATCCCAGACTTTTAATTTCTGGTGTTCCTAAATTTGGAGGGAGTCTATATAATTTATACTGGGGCTTGCTATATATTTTTGCTTGTTTAATTCTACACAAAAAACAGTTGTCAGGTCATGACCCACAGCTGCAAAGTGCCTAATATGAAATTGCAGTTTTGGATCTAGGGAGGGGGGGGTGGGGAGGTGTTGGGGCACCCAGGCCAGCCCCTGCCCTCCTTTTGTTTGGTAAACTTGCTGTGCTTTGCCGGAATTATCTTCACAGAATTTGACATTCACAGTGGAGCCTTCAAGAGCACCACCCTCCCTTAGCTGATACAAAAATGAATTTGCATAAACATTCAATTATGTACAATGCTATTATTATTGAAATTATATTCCTACTAATTTAACCCTTTAAGCCCTAAGAGTGATCAGCATCAAATTTCTCTTTGTAATATTAATGCCTTAGCAATCAAAAAGGTCATGAGAATTAAGGACATGATCACACAAGATAAAATTTCTCCCCACTACTTCTATAGGAAATGTATGGGGCTAGAAATGGGAATTTAAATTTTGATGTTAAGGCTTAAAGGGTTAATGGATACAATATTATATTGGATTCAGTGCATTTAAAAAAAATGTAGCAGTATATACATAACTGTTTGTTGTTAAACAAGACAAAATTGAAGACTATTTAATATTATTGGTCAACAAAAAAATATTCTTGTTTTCAATATTATTGGTGTCTGGAGGTAATTTACCTTATAAGTGGACTGTGTGTCCAATTGCATGGATCCCTTCATCCCTTCATCCCTTTATTGGGTATGCATAATAAATTTTAGGCCTATAACAGTGGCAATAAAATCAAGCAAGTCTGGAGCTCTTTCTTTAACCTCTTCAAGTACACTAATTTAAGTAAAGTTCTCAAGGGATGATTTTGTATTTTGTCCGAGGACATGCAAAACAAAGGGGCCATGTTTTCCATGCTTCCTCGCACACAGGTCACAGCACTCAGTTCATCAATCTCTTCCAGGAAGTGGTATTTAACCCATGACTTTACACTAGTAACAGCATAACTGCTTTAGCAATCTCAGTGGGCATATTTGTCTCTAAGGCACACCAGAGCTTCCAGATATCTTCCTTCTGCAATGGCCTACGTTGTATTTGTATTTTCTGTTAGCTGGTGGAAAAAAATTCAGTTGTAAATCATCTGACCATCAGAGGAATTTTTATTAAAAACACTCTTTATAAAATGGGTATCACTGAACACATGCAGTGCTGAAGGGTAAAGCCTGTGGGTAAAGCCTGAGTGTGTAGTGAACTAGAGCATCCCAGCCCATCAAGGCAGAAGTGGTTGACCATGATTACGCTTTAGAAACTGGCTTAAGCTCCACCCTTGTAGGTCACCATTGGCCCACACTGTGACTTATAAACATTATCAAGTGAGCATAATTCTAAGTTTTAAATCTCTAGTTTTCAAAGGTACAGTACCTGGGACAGAAGTTAAAATTAAGGCAACGTTCCACATCAGGGACCACGGAGCAAAGTGAAAAGTGGGAGGGCTGACAATTGAAAATAATTTTTTCATATTGAAAATCGAAAAAAGGAATAAAATCATAGTATTTGATTCGCAAAAAAGTGGTGGGGCCGCGGCCCTACCAGCCCCTCCCCCTCCGTGGTCCCTGCACATGAATGCCATTTTTCCACCACTTGACACATGGCTTTAATGGAAATATCTTGTTCATGTTTTAAGCAATCCAAAAACACTCTGCTCATCTCATGAATCTATGTTATGGGGTGTTTTGTAAATTTATGGGTGATTTTTGGGTATGTTTGGGAGGAAATAGTTTTTATCAAAGGATTGTAAAATTAAGAGAAATAAGAAATATTTTGAAGATTTAGTGAAGTTTTAAAATTATAATTTGTAGTTAATAATTAGGGGACACCAAGTTAGTCCACTAGCAACCTACGGTTATCTTGTGTGGGTATCACTACTGTCTGTTGGTGTTCCAAAAATCATTTTCTTTCTTCTATCCAAATTCATGTGTACCCCTGCCTTAACCTAGCAAAGGACTTATGGAGCAGAATGTATTTGCATGAGAACTTCAAACCTGTCAAAGACTCTAGATCCACAAAATAAATTCTATAGGTACAATCTAGAATTTTGTCAGTTATTTTTTAATTATTTTTTACATTTTATATTTATTTATTTATTTATTTATTTATTTATTTATTTATTTATTTATTTATATATAGTTAGATATATCCCCCTATAGTTTTATATCCCTATGTTTTGCACTCCTCTGGTGGCAAACACCTGAGCAGGATCACACCAACCCTAATGCTAAACTTGGGTGACCAGCCTTGCTCTATCCCTACCAATTAAAAGTATACATGCAAGTCATTTACTTGATATATTTATGGTTAGGTGTAAAAACATTTATATTGTTTTAATTTGATTTTAGGGATCTATGAGAATTTGGGCAATGAATTCCAAGCATCTGCACCTAATTGGAAACAATTTATTTTGGTTAAAAGAGGAAAATATGTTATATAATTTAACAAATTTATTCACCTTGGACTTTCTCCAGGATTTCTTCACCGGGTTTCTTGGGTTGGCTGATGCTTCCTTAGTACCACTGGCACAAAGTGTAATTTATTTTTAATTACATCCATCTCCACGTCCAGAGAGATCCTCCGCGGGTGCGTTTGCAGGCTTTGGGAGTTTAATAATCGTCTGAAACTGAAGGGAGACTCCAGTTCTTGTTCTGTGTGTGCTTTCGAAAAACCTCCCTTTCAAGTCAGGAATACGGAAGAAGAAACAGCTGTTTGAGAGGGACTTCGATCTGCGATGGATGACTCTTCAACTGTAAACCTGAATCCTTCTTTCGATCGATCCTCGCTATTATATTATAGATCTTGCAAAATAACAGGATCGTGGCATTTTGAGCTCGAAACTCGAAAGAACTCCAATGTCTTCTTTCTGTACGTTAATATTTCCGTACTTTCGAACAGCTTCAGGTATCCTTCGCTTGCGGCTTTTTCACAAAACAGCTTAGGATAGAATTTGTCCTTTTTTTCAATCAATTTTCCACAGCAGCGGCCAAAATGATCCATGGAAGCTCCTTGCAGTATATGAGATGACACAAAAAATGCCTAATCTTGTTCCGTTTTAGTTGACTTCCGCTGTTAACCAAAACCAATCAGAAAAGTAGAAATTTTTCCAACGCTTCCGATTCATTCGACTTCCGTACTTTCATTGTTATTGTAAACAGCCAATGAAAAAATTTAAATTTTTTCCATTATCCCAGAGTCTCTCCTGGCGACGTCCCCGCTGACCAAGAAGCCTGAGGACTCTGGGTACGAGATTGGTGCAGAACAGGGAGTAGCTAGGAGCGACGCACGCGCCCATGATCATGTCTGTCACGGCTAAGGGGCGGACCATTAGAAATCTTGGGAGGGGGGGTGACAATTACCAAAAAAAAAATCCTGCAAAGGAAAATTGTCTCAAAAAAAATTCCTGCAAGCTGTTGACCATAAAAAAATAAAATCCTGCAAGCTAACTGGCTATATATACATATATTTATTTATTTATTTTAAACTGGAACAGATGAGAGTATGACATGCTCTCTGGTAGTAAAATTCATCAAAAGCAACTTCAGGTTGAGTCAAATGCTGTCAAAAATTACCTGCCTCAAAGGTCTATCTGGTACGTCAAATTATCATAATACTTACTATACAAAAAGACGAAATTGCATATACTTTACTCTGATATCCAGATAAACTAAAAAAACAGCAAGAAATATAAAATGAAATCGAGTACTTGTATGTGGAGCCACACAAAGAGACGCAAAGCGACGAGAAGCCACATCAATTTGCCAAACATTTTTGACAGTAATTGTTGTCTCAGAACACTAGAAATGGAGTTTCAGAGCATCCAGATCAACCTCGTTCCCAGGGTCTCTCTTCTTCCGGCCCCCTGGAGCGAGAGAGAGAGACCCTGGTTGGGTCTGGTCACGTGTCTCCCAGAATCTGGGAGATTCCAATTAAAGGACACGGGGGAGGGGCGGCAAAGTGTGAAATTTGTCTGCTCTAGCTGGGCATTGCGAAACAAATGCAAAAGCGTTCGGCGGCTCGCGACAAATGTGAAGCGGCGGTCATCCGCAGACTTCGAACATATCCACATGGTCTGGTTCTGAAAGTGTAAGTTGCTTTAGGATCAGAGGAATTATCATGGCGCTTTTGAACTTGCTGCGGAATGCAATCCAATTTTATTACTTGACGCCGCTAAGCTCGCGCTCTTGATTTATGGCATTGTTCCGGACTGGGATGAATTATCGCTACATACTGCTTAACAGGCGATATTCAAGCTTCATTCGAAAGGCCCATTAAAGTGCTGCCGTCTGTACTCGGGCGATGGCAAAGCAAGAACTGAGAAGCGGCCGCCACGGAACCAATGTTTGCCACGCTGATCAACAGTACACTTTTATAACAGGAAACGATCGAGAGAAGACAATGATAGCTTTTATTCTTCGTGTGTGAGGCATGTTGTTTAGTTCAATGTTCACCAGTTCCAGTCGTTTGAATGTCTATACATTGTTCATTTATATACTAGTGAATTTTTGAGCAACAACAATTTGTTTATTCGCTTTTGTTTGAATCGTTTGACTGAACCGTTTCGTTATTTCAATTTTAGGGCTTTGTTCATATTATGTTCAGTTCGAAAATTATAAGCTGTTAAGATCTTTTGTCCCTATTTATTCAGTTATAAACGGCAGGCATAACATAAACAGCAAAAATGAAGCACTTTTTACGGCCAAAGATATTTCATAACATCCCTATTCGGTTGACGATAAGCCTGGGATGTTTTTAATATCTGTTTTATTCCGCGTCTTGCTATAATCACAGAGAATTGTTTACGTCTTTTATATATATCTTGCAATACAGATTCCTATTTTCAACAAGAGGTTATGGAACATGGAACATATTTCACAGCCACAGCTGAATAACAGTCGAGCACAGCACGCGTACAAGCCTAGCCACTGTACAGAAAACATCAAAACAAGACAACGTTACAAATACTGTCTACCCCTCCTTAGGATTATAATTGCCCACCAGACACGTGACCAGACCCAACCAGGGTCTCTCTCTCTCTCGCTCCAGGGGGCGGGAAGAAGAGAGACCCTGGGAACGAGGTTGCATCCAGATTTCAAAATTTTCTGGGGGGGGGGCATGCCCCCAGACCCCCCTAGCGGCTCGAGCCTTCGGCGCTCGACCACTCTATCTGAATTCTTATTTCTCCTCATTTTTATGCAAAGGTTCCACAGTCTGACTTAAATCTACTCTCCAGCGTTTAATACCAAAAATGGATTGGGCCAGGTATAAAAAAATTGGAGCTTGCACGCATTTATAAAGAAGGTCTCAGGAAAAAAAAAAACCTGCAGGCTTGCACCTCCCCCAAAAAAAAATCCTGCAGGAAAATCAGGTCGAAAAAAAAATTCATACACTGAAAAATTTTTGACCCCCCTCCCAGGATTTCTAATGGTCCACCCCTAAAGACGCGAGAAACTGGTTCATTGGGTGCTGACGAAGATCTCGGCTTGTTACTATGGCTACAAACACCAGAAGGTTTCCAAAGAGTGTGATTGCACCGATGGTTGGGTTTAGGACCAGGAATGTTGTTTCTAAGGACTGGTCGCAGGATGAATGCTCCGTTATGTTTGTAACTGGCAGAGAATTGTTCGTTGACATCTTGCTGTGACGGCCGAACGATGTTAGTTTACTCTTGCCCCTGTAAAAAGATCACGACGATCCTCTCTTTATAAACCATTCTGACGTATGTTGGTCGTGTTCCCCTCGAGTCCCATCTGACGGCTGGGCAACTTCTGTATTTGCTTCTGTTAATAGTTAAAAATTGTACACTACACTTAGCGACTGAATTTCTTTTGGCGAAGAACGTGATCACAGTGAATTTACATCCTTGTAACGAGAAATATGAAATGCAAACGAAAATGAAACCAACCGCTAATATTAAAGAAAGTTCTAAAACTGAATAAAGTAACAGCCGTTGATTGGACATATATAATGGTATTACCACTACAACTGACATCTGTCACAGTAAAATACTCGGACGGTTTAGCTTTAATAAATGAGGACATATTTTCGCAAATTGTAATAACACATTGTCTCATTTTGTACTGACAAAGGTTTCGAAAATAAAGCATGTACTACCTAGAAATGTTCTCTGTTACTGATAGAATTCGGCATAAAATATGTCGTTTATTTCAGTACTCGTCGGTGACATAAATATTTAATCAATCTCATATACATGTTAATTCTGCATGCAGCGATCGCAATATATTAAACGGACTGGAATCCGACAAATATCTCTCAGGGAAAGTCGAGCGGGCGATAAAGTGAGCGCGCAAAAACCGCCTCTTTTATTGTAAAGTCAAATGTCATTGTATTTTTTATCCAGTTTGATAAACGTATGACTGCTTAATGCTAATACTCCTTCATATACACAATGCTAATAAAGAATATTTTATTTATATGGCATGTGTATAAACTTGTTGTGTAAAATTGGTCGAATAAATCGGTTTCGATACAAGATGAATAAAAAAAAAATCTTCCATTTTAAGATGTGGCTACAGGACAGCATAAAACATGGAATGTAAAAGATGAGTTATCTCAATTAAAAATTTTCGTCGGTCTTTTGTTAGTCAAATTTGCCGATGAGTTCAGTCTGCATGTTCGGTTTGTTTGTTCAGTTAATTTCGTTGACAAGTTGTTTTAGTGTTAGGTGCTCGATGCTGTCATCGGTTTAGTGGTGGTCGTTTTAAGTTATTAATAGCGTTGAGTCGTTTGTAGAACTCCGCCTAATGTAAGCCTCTTCCAGGCGTTCAGATAGTTATAGAAACACCGTACTGATACCTTCTACTACTGCTATTTATAATTTAAGTTGATCAAAAGGAGGACAACTTTATAAAAGCCCAAAGGGTTTCTATAGTCTTCCTCCCAAATTTGTATTGTATATTTAATATTGTAGAAATATATGTAAAATTTTTCATGCGAAATAAACATTCATCTTTTATTAAAAAAGACACTTATATTATCACTTTTCGTCGCGATTTCTAGTAATGTGGTAAGAGTTTTAAAGAAAAGATCACGAAGATGAAACCTGACTTTTGAATCTCTAACAGACAGATGACAGCCAACAAAGAGCACCGCAGGTACATTGCCATCGAAAGGCTATTTTGGCTTCATGACTGTCATCTTCTCAATCAACTTTAAAATTATAATTATTAAATTTCCATTACTTCTTATATTATATATTTTAGACTTTTGAGGGATGCCGAAAATGATGTCCTTAGTTCACTGCACTGTGTAATGTTTGTTATCCTTTTATCAGTCTGTCTTATCTTACTTCGTTGTCCCTTCAGGGCCTGTCTGAACACTGCGAATGTTTTTCTTCTCTTGGTGCTGCAACTGGTGTGAAAACATGTCACGAGTGACTTGATATTCACGGGAGTTTTATTTATTATCCCCGTAGCACTCAGATGCATCATGCACTGTCTGTTTTTTTTTTCTGTAAAGATCATGTGGCAGTAACAGAAATATGAGTGTATATGCATATATGCATGTGTGAAAACCACTCTGTGGGATATAGGGACCGTTCATTAATTATGGGTCAGGGGGGGCTGGAGGAAAATTAGGGGGGGCCTCGAAAAATAATTGCAACAAGAAGGGGGGGGCTCCCAAAGATGTTTCGTCTGATGAGGGGGGCCTTGAAAAAAATAAACTTGTTTTTAAATCATCTTTTATTTCATCAGATTATTCGTATTGAAAAATAAACATTTTAGAATACCTTGTACTCATACTTAGGTCATTAAAAATGTGAACTATGAAATCAGACTTTATATGACAGGTGGCACAAGATAGTGATCTGTCAATGTAACCGACAATTGCTCAGATGATTTTGCGAATTAGAAATACAAGCCTCTATTTTTTCATGAATGATCTCTTGGTTGCTTTTTTAAACAGGGCAATGCTTAACATGTTTGTAATGGGGCTAAATGTAATTTAGGCGAGGTTAAACTCGAGACAATGCTGGCCATCGGCCTCTCCTATGGGCGCGGGGTGGCCCCGCGGCTCTTTGCTGGTTTCGTCATAGTTTCACAGCTCTCCCGCGAAGGTCAAGCATTCCGCTCACGTTGCCGTGCTGCTGTAAACGTGCTCGTTTGCTTTTCGCTCCCGGCCCTTCCCTCCCTTTAGGTAAGTATTGGTAAGTGCGATTTACTCGCTTTCCACTGATTCCTATCAGTGTGACGGTGCCTTTGGTGGTAGCCGCTCACAGGGTTGTCATGGTTATCTCCTGCGCGTGCGGGCGGCCCCCCAGCCACCAAGCCTTCAGGCACCATCCCCCACACTCATCTATTGTTGATGAGTTTAATTAGGAAATTACGCTAAACCTTTTATTAAACAAACTTGGATGCAGATATCTTGAACATGAGAAGAAATGTGTTTGTTAGAAACTGAACTATAAGGTGTTGTACAGTATTGCTTGTCCTAAGAAGAATAACATCTGACATCGCATGAACTGCATTAATTGGTGTACCGCAACACCTAATATACCAGGTAGTAAGTACAAGCTGTTAACTACCCATGGCATTTAGTCTTACATTAGGGCTTAGGACAAGATTACTTTCAGTCTTTGCAATCACTTTCACTACCTCCTGAGTCACTGCAAGTGCTACCAAATTATCTTCATAACTCTCCTTACTACTGTCACGGGGAACAGCAACATCCTTAAGGCTATTACTTTCTCCAACAACCTTTTCATCCTCAGATTTTTTTGTTTGGAAAATATCAAATAGGGATTTTTGCCCCTTGAGGAAGTTTTTTTTTTAGCCTTTTTCGTATTTTGCAGAGGCCTTTGTTTGTACCTTTCTTACATCCAGTACTGGTAGAATGCTAAGAATGCACTCTCTTGCATCTTTATGGAAATAGTAATTCTCTAATAAGTACTTCAGGGGTTCAAGAATGATTGTTTTCTGGGAGTTAGGGTCTTTGTACTTAATGCTGTAAGTTTTGCCTTTATTACTTTAGATCAGTTGGATTGGGAACTGAAAACCTATCTTCAGCTTCACTCCCAGTTAACAAACTTGCTAATGTTTGACTATTTCTCACCAGAGTTTCTTGTTTTCTCTTCTTGGATTAACGCTTATTTTCCTTCATTCTCCTCTTTCTATGTCTTTTTTTCTGCATTCTCAGATGCTGCAGGATAGTACCGCTTTATTAGTTGGTTGTGGACATGGCTTCTCTGTTTTCTTATCAATATCCTTTAGTATCTGAAGTTGCTCTCATAAAAGGAAAGTTCATTGCTCTTGTGCGCTGGAATCAGCTGGTGATCTGTGTGATACAGCTTTGAAGATCTCTCTCTTAATTCTGACATCTTCTCCTTAATGTCTTTCACAAATTTCCACAAATATGCCTTAGTTTGTGTTTTCTGGTGAACTGTACATGGAATTCTTAAAAGATGGATGCAAGGAGAACAACAGCTAACAACGGAGATCAATGCAGCTGGTGTAACGATACTGGATGGAAACGTCCAACAAGGGCCAGGGTTCCTGAACCAATGCCCGACAGGGAGAATCCAGGTCATTACAAAGATGTATTTGACATCTCCAACAAGAGAGACACTGGGGAACCACGACCTGTTGACGAATTTGCTCCTCGTGCAAACTTAAAAAAGCGGTTTATGGCGAATACAATCTCAGTCAACGACAAGAAAGAAATAGAAGAGTTTTCGATACAGTATGCTGTTGAAGAAGAACATGTTACAGCCTATTCAAAGGGGACAGACCTCAAATAAATGTGGCTACTAAATATATCTGATTTTCGTAACTGTTTGTCAGTAGGATGCCCAAAATGTGTTCAACACATGTTGTTCATCAGTAGGGTGTCCAAAATACGTTCAACACATGGAAGAGCAGAAAGCATGTGCACCGATTCGAGCAAGAGAGAAACAACAAAAAAGAATACAAAAAAGCAAAAATCGTTCGTCGATTATGACTGGAAGGAACTACAAAAGAGTGGTAAACTTCACTCCCTGACAAAACCGGAACTGCAGCACTATCTAAAGCACTACAAACTTTCCTGTAATGGAAGAAAAGATGACTGGGTGCAGAGGATCTCAAGCCTTTTTCTGTTAAGCGGAGTTGTTGACCAAGCGGGCGTGGTAACATCGCCTGCAATATCAGGCTCCAGTACAAACTATGGCAAGAATGTGACTGGTAATTATCATGTTGATAACTGACTCAAGTGAAGACAGTGACAGTCACGAAGGACATGTTAGCAGTTCTGAAGATGAGGTCCTAGCTGCTGGAACTGTGAGTGAAGGAGATGAAGCGGAGGAGGAATTTATAATGATTCCAGAAACAGTCACAATGCGGTCTGGTAGAGTGGCTGGTACAGGTCAACTGTTATTCATCACTAATAAAAGGTACCTTCGGTTTTATTCCTGGTTACGATTGTCAGAAAGGTAAATGGGGGGGGGGGGGGGCCTCTGAAATATATCTGAAGAAAATTGGGGGGGTCTTGAAAAAATAATTACGGTGCATAGGGGGGCAGGGAATTTTTTTTTGATATTGCTTAATTTTCCTCCAGCCCACCCCTAGCTATAATTAATGAACGGTCCCTAAAGGACCTAAAATGATTTACGTGATAGTAATAAGGCCTTAAGAAAGGACTCTGAATTTTATGTGCAAGTACTAACGTTCACGTACTAGTCACTGTTTTTATTTTTAACGCTTTCATTTTCTTCTAACGCGACTGGACAAGACTAAGCGCAGTTGTCGCTCCTGTTTTGCATTGAATATTGTAAAAACGCCTTGTAGAAACTCTATTGAGCCTGTCTAGTACGTGTAGTGCCATAGAGGTATAACACGATGAACTGGATGTCGCATAATTTTTTTTCTTCTGAAATCACTCAAAAACAGTTACGCCTTGGTTCGAATCTGAGTGTTTGTCTTAGAGAGGTTTTCATTTTACAGAGTTGTCCATCTTAAGAGACGTAGGTCGCCCCCCCAAAAATGTGTCTATCATAGAGAGGTGTCCATCTTAAAGGGGTGTCCATCTTAGAGGGGTGTCTATTTTAGAGGGGTGTTCATCTTAGAGTTGTGTCCATCTTAGAGCGGTGTCCATCTTAGAGCGGTGTCCATCTTAGAGGGGTGTCTTTCTTAGAGATGTCCATCCTAAAGAGGAGCCCATCCTAAATCCATCTTATAGAAGTTTCCATTTTAGAGAGTTGTTCATCCTAAAGAGGAGTACATCTTGTAGCGGTGTTCATCTTAGCGAGAAATCCAGTTTAGCGAGATATCCATCTTAGAGAGTTGTCCATCTTAGCGAGATATCCAACTCCAGAAAGGTGTCCATCTTTAGAGGTGTCCATGTTATTTAGAGATGTCCATTTTAGAGGTGCCCATCTCAGAGAGTTGTCCATCTCAGAGAGGTGTCCATCATAGAGGTGGCCATCATAGAGGTGTCCATCTTAGAGAGGTGTTCATCTTAGAGAGGTGTTCATCTTAGAGAAGTGTCCATCTTAGAGAGGTGTCCATCTTAGAGATGTGTCCATCTTAGAGAGGTGTCCATCTTAGAGAGGTGTTCATCTTAGAGAAGTGTCCATCTTAGAGAGGTGTCCATCTTAGAACAAAAACAAACCAGTTTTTCGTCGTAGAACGGTGTACACCAGGGGCGGATCCAGGAAATCTATAAAGAGGGGGCCGGAGCAATTTTTATAGTGACAATATGGGCGCGTCAGCGTCCATCAGGAGCGCCGAAGGCGTGACAGTCTAGGGGGGTTTTTGATAATTGGAGTACTCGGAGATACAATCTGGTGCATTCTGGACGCCTAAATTTATCAATTGCTTGAATTCCATATTGAACAAGAAATGCTAAAATATTTAATAAAATACAGGTGTAGTTGTCAAAGAAGTACAATAAACACTTTTAAAATGATGCGTGTTTTGATGAATGACATGACCTTTTCCAACTTAACAATAATATTAAATCAAACATGAGCCACAGCAACTGCGGCGAGAGCGCAACCTCGCGCCAAAGCAGCAACATTTCCCCCCGGAAAATTGATGCTATATTGCATGCATTCTGGGAACATTTGTGACCAAAAATGAAGGCTTCGGATGACAGATTTTAAGATAATTTTTCGAAAACAAAATTAAACAAACGAAATATCCCGTGGAAATGACTTTAAGAAGAGTCACTGCAGGGGTTGATTAATGTCATCCTTCTCTGGTTACGCTTGGCATAGTCGTCAACAATTGCACCATAATCTAAAGCTACGTGTTTGTGAACATTAAAGAGCAGCAACAGTGCGTTGAGGCGGTCTTCTCCCATGGTGCTTCTGTAAACATTCTTGAAACTTGTTTAAAAAGGCGGGTTGATTCGAACAACGCTTAACAATGTTCATATTGATAATAAAGGAAATATATCTCAGGAAACAAAGCAAAAGCTGCAAAATACCATCTGACAGACGTTGCTAACTAAAATATTAAAAAATAATAATAATAATAATAATCCCAGGCAAAAGGGGGGGGGGGGGGGGGGGGCGCGGCCCCCTCGGCCCACCCCTAAATCCGCCCCTGTTACACCTTGGTTAGGTGACTGAATTAATCAGCAGTAAAATTTGCGGAAATTTTGTGCCCCAAAGGAGCATTCTTAATTAAAATATTTTTAACGCAGTCAGGTTGGTAAACAAAACTTCACATAAAAGAGGGTGCTACTAATTTAATGTTTAATAATTACTTAAGTTATATCTCAGGGAATACAGCGTACATGCAGTGTATAGAATAAATTATAAATCGATCAATGTCGTGTAATACGAAAGTAAAATATAAATATATTTAATTTATTCAGTAAGTTGCAAACGCAATACTCCGAATAGCAAATTGAAATAACAAAACTAAGAAAGTTTTGAACAAAGTACCCTAAATGTAACCTATGCATTTCAACGTAGAGCAAAGCAAATTCTTATAAAATAAATGTATGCATCGGGATTTGCAAATAAAAGATGGCTTTTGTATTTAGTCTGTTATAATTTATAAGTAAACTACATTCGGCTTTGAAAATATTCGAGTCACTTTTTAAAAACCGACTTTTTATCAGTTACGGTCAAAGTTCTCGTAAGAAATTCAAACGGGATTTTGTCAAGGCAGCCGTAAGTAGAGCTGCCTGCTTACCAGTGTACGGCTTCTTGGTGTAAGCCTTCACAACAAAGGTAACACAGGGAACAAGGTAAGACAGGTTAAGGTGACAGAGGTAACAAGGTAGTAACAAAACAGGTAACAAAGATAACAAGGTAACAGTGGTTAGGTAACGTGGGTCATTATTGCCCCCGCAGGGTTTTGGCCCAGAGGCCAAAACCCGAGGAGGCACCCTAGGATTCCCCGGGTGTATACATACAAGGACAAAGAATATTTGTTGAAAAAGTAAGAAATGTGTTTGTAGTGGGCGAAGCATTCTCGATTTGACGAAACTAGGCGCGCACGGTGGTCTCGGTTAATATTTTAGCAAGCGCGCACGGTGGTGTCGGGTACTTGCAACCACGAGGTCGCGTTTCGTCACCTTCGAGCTTCGCCATCTTCTAGCAGCATCTTGCGGGTGTGCGGGAAACTCAGACTCGGAAAACTACGGTGGCCTGGAAGGGACATCGACTTCTTTTTTCTTCCGCGACTTCTTTTTTCCATTCGCGACTTCTTTTTCATTTCGCGACTTCTTTTTTCAATTCGCGACTTCTTTTTCATTTCGCGACTTCTTTTTTCAATTCGCGACTTCTTTTTTCAATTCGCGACTTTTTTTTCAATTCGCGACTTCTTTTTCATTTCGCGACCTTCTTTTTCAATTCGCGACTTCTTTTTTCAATTCGCGACTGCTTTTATTTTAAACGCGACGTTTTTAATATATAATTTTTTGTGCGTGTCTTGAGACTGCGGGCTCACGTAACACAGCACATCAGAGCTGGTACCATCAGAGCTAGCAATATGGCGATGGCGAGCGATGGCGTGACCGAGAGGAGAAGACAGGAGGAAAGCGAAACGGAGGAGAAAGAACAGGAAGCGATCAGACAGGTAAGATGCGAAATCGATCATTTTTAATGTCATTTCACAGGAAGATATCCAATTCCAAAGACCTCGTGTCCCATGTAGTTACGAACATTATGCTTAGCGAGCTCGAGACTGTCAGGAGTTCCGAGTGATCTCCTGGGCTCTCCTGTATAACAGTCTGATCTATTTTCTCAGATAATCACTGAACTCGAGAAATAGAGAGATTGTAACCAGGAGCTTCTCTCGATAAATCAACCATGAAATCATAATACGAATGCTTCGTTGTATACGATTCTTCGATCCATCCGAGCATTTAGTATATAAACACAGGCGGCCCAAGCTCACTATTAGATAACGGGACGTGACCCTCGCTTTATGAGCGGTATTGTGTTACAAAGATTCGATTTATAAAGGTTTGTATGGGAACGCAACGTTTTTGCGTTTTGCGTCGCGTCCCGGTTATCTAATGTGAGCTTGGGCCGCCTGTGATATAAAGCACATTGTTATGATTATTTAATTCTGTTGTGTCGTTAGAATTTTGGTAATACATTAACAAAAGAGCTCTGTGCAGTGTTCAACCTGATGTTTACTAAAACTGATTTAATGACAAACACTGGCACTATAAAATGTTTTTCTTGCATATTGCACATGCACAAACAAATGGAATTGTTGGAATGTTGGACTGGACTTCGAAAACAGTTTCCTATTTTCCCAAGAAATGGAAAATGTAGGTGGCGGAAAGGCATCAAAGTTGTCATCTCCTTGTAAACAGCCATTAAATAAGCTCACAAATTTTGTGAGCTTAGTTATAGTCATGCAGTTTGCGGTGGTTGGTGTGACACTGCACAGAACTTTTCACACTTCATTAATTTATGTAACCTTTGGAAACAAACATTTTGTTAATGTAGGCAGACTATTTTAATGAAGCATTTGCTTGAAGAGTTTATGGAGAGATTTCTGTATATATGCAGTATAAATTACAGTTGGACCTTTCTATCTTCAACTCCCTGCTATCTGGAACTTAAACCCATTAACCCCTTCTCTGAGTTCTTACAGTCATTCACTATGAGCTTAATCTTGAACTCCCATCTATCCCAAACTGTTTTTTTTAGTTATTCATTCTAGGTAGTGGGTTTCCACTGTAGTTTTTATGTAGAAGCACTTGGTTTGTTTTGGAATACCCGTTATACATCTCCATTGCTTAGCATAATGGACAAATTCGTTTTCTTGAACTGCTGAAATATTTTACATTGCATTTAATGATTATGCAAAATTGCCAGACTGATTAAACCCCTATTGGCAGTGAGGCCTGCGACCAATAATTTATGCTAGTTAACACTGTATATGTCTGAATAATCTTTGATTTTTTTTGGTCTTGAGTTAAAAAGGCATCATTATCCTTAACAGGTAACAGATTTTCTAAGGAGCAGAGGAATTTTTGAGAGAACCATAAGAATATTTGATACAGAAAAGGTTTGTTCAATGAAAGAGCTAAAACATCAAATGTTTCTTACTTTATTACTCAGTGCTGAAGATTAGGAACAATCTATGTGATAGGCACTTAGGGAGGAAATTTGGAGGGGAGGTGATGAGTACAAAGTGCAAAGCATGATCATGTATAAGGGGAGTAGAGAGAATGCTACTAGACAATTATACCAGATATCATGAACAACAACATTTATTTGTACCAAAAAGATAAGGAAAGAAATTACAATATTATTAAGAACTGTTAAATAAGGTAATAATGAACTGCTTCCTAGAATAATCATGTAGGGCTAGACAAATTAGGCAGCTACCTATAGCATTAATTACTTGAGTGCTACCTACAATTCTCATGGATGTGGCATTGGAGATGATGAATTCTTCTTGGTTTAAAAATAGGACCAATAAAGTGTTTATGTGGTGACATAAATTTGTTATCAATGAAAAAAAAAAGTTTTCTCTTGAGAATTGTATCATTTTCAATTCACTTTCAGTTCTTTGTTATGTCAGGACATGCAAATGCTAACTGACCACCTTAGAAAATTTTTTAACTGTGATGACAAAAAAAATTAACTTTAACGTGGTAAATTATTTTCCATTTAAAGTAGAATATTTTTTTCTGGATAAAAACATTTTGTGTGTTAAATCATATTTTAATTGACACTTCCCTCGGCCCCTTTGCATGCTGTACTGCCTGGGTGTTAAAGAGGCTTTATTTTGTATAAAATTGTTTCAGTATTTGTTGTTAAGAAGATGATTTCTCTATTTGTTACATATGCAATAGATGGATTGTGATGCAGTGTTAGCTGCCGATGACAAGACATTAAAGGACATGGGCATTGCAACAAAAGGGGACATGTTAGCACTAAGGGCATTCTGCGAGAAGAAGAAATGCAAAGAAACATTAGCAGACGAGAGGGAAAAGAAGAAAGCAGAACTAGCCTCATTGCTTAAAGGAAACCGTTATTCCACAACTGCATCTACCTCAAGAAATGTTAAGAAAAGAAAAGTGGCTGAACGAAAAGTAGAACGAATGCGGCGCATAGAGATAGGATGGCTTCATCGCAACAGCCTTGAGGATAGGTTTGTTATGATGCGCAGTAAAGATGGAGGTGGCACTAGAAACGCTGAGATGCAAGGATCTAGCAGGAAAATGGATATTATTTTGTATGCAAAAAAGCTGTTTTTCCCCAGTGGAAAGAGCCCAATCTGTGGAGAGGATGATGTTATCTTTAATCTTGGAAACTTTTCTCAGGAGGAGATTGGTTCTACCTTGGTTTTTCCGGACAACAGTGTGCAACCCTTCACCATTGAAAACTACTATCTGAGCACCAAACTTACCAAGATTAGGTTATACCTAATGACCACCCGTATATCATGTGATAGTGATGAAGAGGTAATTGTATCATCACTGTTCTTAAGTTCACAATTTTTTTAAAACGTATATAAGTTTTGTCAATCACGGGTGTACTGATTAATAATCTCCTGTACAGTAATAGTACAGAGTAGTTATAACATATTTTGTCTTATAGCTTTAGCAGGGTGACAATATATCACAGTTTTCCTTGGAGTGCAAATTGTGAGAAAATATGTCATTCCCTGGGCTCAGGTAGGGGGGGGATGTTGTAATACTCGAGGATAAAATGAGATTGCAAAGATGAAAATGTACATTTTAAAAAAAAAGCTAATCTGCACTCAACACTGATTTTTTTTTAGAGGTTGGGGAGTCTTAAAAAGTTGTAGCCCACAAGGGTCGCTCAACACTGACTTTTTTTTATCATGAAAAAAAGAACTGTTCCTTGTTCAGACATTGGCAAATTAGAAAGGGACTTGCCCCAGTATAGCTCAAGTGGATTTAATTTAACGTTTCTCTGTCTAACTGAATGGAATCCCAAGGGATAACGGAAATTTGTTTACACCACAATGTTTTAGTAGCCCAGACTAGCCTTAGTGTGAAGCTGACTGCATATGTTGTCATACTTAAAGTTTGCTGTCATGTTTACAAAATGACAAGTACATGGTAATTTTCTTTTGTTTCAAATTGTAGTATGAAGGAAGCACACTGGATCCAACCAATGCTTCAGTAAGTAAAAAGAAAAAGAGTTCTTCCGAAGCGATTAAAGATGTAAGTGAGAAAGAAGACCTTTGTAAGGCGGAATCGCATTCCAAGAGTTCAATGCCCAGCAACACATTAATGGACACCAGCCTTAACCACGGTCTTGCATCCCATTTCGATACGTTACAGTGTGAAAATGGCCAGGATGCAGTATTCTACGTTGATGACAGTAGAAGAAAACTCAACGCTGAATTCAGGCAAGTGCTAACCTCAGAATATACTCAAGAGTTGAGTACCATGTTTATAAATGGATGGTCAAATTGTTACACTTCTAGATCGGCTGAGTTTCTAGATGAAAGTGAGGAAGAATACCATCCATGCAACGACTCCTTCACGGTATTCAATCTGACAGTTGATGAGCACGTTTATCTTGAGCCGTTGATCGAGTCAAGTGGAACACCTGGTTCAGACTCATTTACTCAGATCTATGTCTCCCCAATGGCAAAGCAGAGCTATGATAAGCCAGAAATACTTCATGGTCCCGACGAGGTGTATGACTACGAGGGCAGTCAACTGTTCCTTGCGGTTGTGACCAATTTTCATAATGAAATTGCTGTGACGTATGAATGGTTTCTCAATGATAACATTATTCTACGTGGTGCTTTTCATGCTTTAATCAGAGTAACCAAACCTGGTACATATTTCTGTAAAGTTCTATACGGAGAGCAGGCGCTATCCTCAAATTGTGTAGAAGTCCAGGCGAAGAGAGCTCCAGAAATGTCTAGTGGTGTATCCAGCTCTAAGGCTGAGAAATGTGAAAGGTACAAATGGAATCTGCACAGTAGATACTACGAGTGAATAGCCACCTAAAGTTAATTAATCATTTGTTTTAGCAAACTGCAAACTACTTACTTGGTTACTTTAAATTCCTAATCATAAGTGGTTTGAAACGGTTTTGGCGTGGCCGACAAAAGAACCAGTTTTCGAGTTAAAATGGTATTGACAACAACAATTTGTGGCTGGACTGGATCTGTAAAGTAAACACAGTACAAAGGAGTCGGTAGCATACAAATTTAAGTGAAACAAACCTTTATTTGGTTTCCCTTGGTCTCAAATAAAGTTGTTTATACATTGTCTCTGTGCTTCAACGAAGTTGGTCTGTATGCGAAAAAGGTAGCCATCCTTTGTTCGAAACGAACGTTTTGATTGGTCAGTTTTTTCCAAGTGACCCGGTTCAACTGTTTTGAATCATATAATATGTGCCCAGCATATAAAGCACCCTCTAATGCGTGATATACATTGAAAAGATACAGAAGCGCCGTATGAAAAGTTATCACTTATTTATAAGTGGTTTTTTTTTCAACAGATTGTTTTCTTGCAATACGGAACGGAGGGTGCTCGAAATTCCCCTAGAGAAACTGTCGGTCAATTGGTCTGAAGCTATTGGTGCTGGTAGCTTTGGCAGGGTTTTCCGAGGAACCTGGCTGGGCACTGACATCGCTGTAAAGCAAATTCGCCGTGGAGCTAGCGTGAAAGAGTCAGTCCTCCGAGAAGCCACAATCCACAGCATGCTGCAGCACCCTAACATTGTCACTTTCCTTGGTATTTCAACAAGAAAGAAGGATATTCTTATCGTAACCGAGTTTGTGAACGGCAAGTCGCTGCAGGTCCATATTGACGAAGAAACAGTGATCGATGACGCAGTAAAGAAAGAATTGATTAAGGACGTCTTAAGAGGTACTGCATACCTCCATGAAGTCGGGGTTGTTCACGGCGACGTGAAGCCAGGAAATATACTGATAACATCCTCGTTAGGAAATGCCAAGATTTGTGATTTTGGTCTCGGACGTTTGAGACAACGCGCCTCCTTGTCGGTTGCTAGCCTGACTCTGGGGGAAAATGTTATAGAGGGAACACCATCATACATAGCACCAGAATGCCTTATACACAAGGCCCGTGCATCATATTCAAGTGACATCTGGTCTCTCGGTGTCACCTTGTTGGAGTTTCTGACCTTGAAAGATCCCTGGGAACAGGCGCTGGAAGGACAAGATGGGGATACAGAGCTAGAGAAACTTGTCGCTGCACAGAAGGAATCCTTACTGCCAGTTTCTCTCCTTCTGTCTTTGTCGACGGCTCACAAATCGAATATCGAGATGTGCTTAAGTTACAACAAAGAGCTGCGCCCAACGGCCGTAGCTCTGCTAGAGTGCGAGTGGTAATACACTATAGTAACAGGCGATTTGCGTGATGACATCATTTGACCATAACTGCCAGGCTGGATCCTTCAGTTGTTCTTTTTCGTATGCTTATTAGAGCAATAGCCTGCGAATACAGCCGCCTCTCATCGCTCCCGGCCGCTAAGGGCGTCTCACGCGAACGCCCCCAGCTGCCGGGAGCGATGAGAGGCGGCTGCATTCGCAGGCTAATTAGAGCAATTGTTATTTAAAACCCACTGGGATTTCGAAATTTATATAACAAAGGAAAAATGAAATTGAAATTGAAATTCTGGTAGTTGTAGTCAAATGATCATGTTAGTGTGCTATTATAATGCTACTATTATTATGTTACGAGTGTCCTCTTTCATTGGTAGCTTCATTTACAGTCGTTGGTTGCTGAATCATAGCGAATATGACATTCTCAAGTGTAGTAAGGCGTGGTTATTCGTTTTCCGTGTTGCGATGGACTTTTTCTTAACAATCACAAAAGTCACGATCGATAATAATAATTCAGGGGTCAATTTAATAAAACTTTTACAAGTGTAATTTACAAGTGTAGCCATTGTTTCAGAGGTTGAAGACAATAGCTACACTTGTAAATTACAGGTGTAAAAGTTTTATTAAATTGACCCCAGATCTTATTAAAATCTTTGGGGTCACTTAATTTTCTACGCCTAATGTGATAAAGTTTTCTCACAAACTTGAGAAGTGACATTTTATACAGACGAATTCACCAAAATTCCCAAGTCAGACTGGATCAGCGAGTCCTGGAATTAAAGTAAACTACTTTTTGTCGTTAACAGGAAATTTTGAAGTGGGTATTTAACGTTCCTTTTTATTGTACATTATTAATTAAAATCATTATTCTTACAGTTCAAGGTAATTTTCTGTAAAATGAATTTCCCATGACAATAGATACAGTGATAATTTATAATACGTTATTGTTTACGTTTTAGTTTACAAAAACAATCGTTACAGTTAATTAGGGTTATGGCCGAAATGAGTTTCCATGGCAATAGCTACCTTGATAATTAAAAGTACGTTACTGTTCAAGTTTTAGTTTACTACAACAATGGTTATAGTTCATGCATTAGGGTTATGGCCGAAATCAATTTCCATGACATAGCTACATTAATAATTACAAATACGTTATTGTTCAAGTTTTACTTTATTAAAACAATCGTTACAATTTAGTCAGATCATTCGTTTTTTGCTGTGGGATACGTTCATAAGTACGGGTTAGTTACTTTGTTTAGTATACGGTGTTTTTGTTTTGTTCTTTCTTTCTCTTTTTTAAGTCAATTTAAATTTGGTTAGTCTCCAAGAACACATTCCCACGGCATAGCGGTCGCCTATTCCATGAAAATTATGCTCTTAAATTAAGCAATCAGAGCACGCATTATATCCCTTAGAAATAACAACCTACAGAGGCAATTGGAAGGTCACTTCCTAAAAAAAACCCACTGCAGTTAACACTTCCTAACATCATTTACATTACAGCGTTACCTAGTAAGAACAACGGTACCTGAAGCAGAGATAAGCATTTCATCACAATTGTTTGCAACTATCAAAGTAGTTTTTCAAAGCAAATTACCAGTTGTCTGTAAAGAACCAAGGCTTCGTCTGTTGTTGAAGGGTGATTCAGTCCTTCGTCCTCCATAATCAGATTTGCTAGGTCCATAAATACGTCACAGCAAACTGTTTCACCAACGTTGGTGCAACACATTTCTGTAGCAATTTCAATTTCGTCATTTGGTGCGGGCGTCTTGTAATCAGCGGCGTTTAGTAACTGAGGCAGAAAAAAGAGAACATCTGGACGACCTGGTGAAGATTCAGTGTTAGATGAGGGGCGGATTTTGTGTAAATTCCAGTGCCTTGCAACCCTGTCTAATTCCCCTTGTATCAAAGAAGTGAAGCAATACCTGATACAGTCAACATGAAGAGGATTGGCATCACTAAATTGCCCTGAATCTCTCAAGTCCTTAAAAAACTTTATCCACCAGTCAGTTTCAGATTTGCGCAAAAATGACCACCAGGCTTCAATTCTCTGATTTGAAACCGAACGCCCGTACATGAAACTGTTAGTTCCGCTAAAAGCATCACAAGAGTTTCTACGGAGAAAGCGTTGTATACCAGCCACATGTGAATTTTCAGTTCCTCTATCACCTCGCAGGATCATTGGTACTCCTCCAATTTGGTGTACACAAGAAAGGTAATAACTGGCTATCACCCTTGGATCATTGTTTGACGGCCCAACATTTAACCACAATATACGACGGCTATAACCATCAATAGCGCCATGGATCGGAAATCCAAACGGTTTGAGTTTATCATATCCGTCGAGATGCCACATGTAATTTGGACCCTGTACAGAATATAACCTTCGTCGAAAAGCACGTCTTGAGCGCAAATCAACTCCTTCAGGATCTAATCGCTTCTGTATGATTCGCACTGTTTCCCTTTTTACTACAAGGCAATGATCTGTTACGAGTCTCTGGTGCATTTGTCGATAGCCAATAGAGTTTCCACTTCCGGAAATTTCTTTTTCGATAGCATTTACAACCTCTTGCAAAGGACTATAATTCTTTCTTCTGCAAAGTCCTTTAGACTTCAGCACTCTTTTAAGTTGTCGTAAGCTTAGATGAACTCCATGAAAACAACTTAAAAACGTTAATATTTCGCTGTAGCCAAGACCAAGATTAAAATAGGTAGCTATCACTTCATCTCTGTTGATTGATGTCTCTCCCACAACTGGAAGGTAATCTGGTAAAACACAATGACAGTACCATGGAAACAGAAGAAAGATCAAGATGGCCGCGAGAAACATGGCTACTGGCATGAATATTCCATATGTACTCTTCTTCAAATTACCACAGAGCAATTCACTACCAAAATACAATTAAAAAGTCGCGGATCGAGAAGAAGTCGCGAATTGAAAAAAGAAGTCGCGAATTGAAAAAGAAGTCGCGAAATGAAAAAGAAGTCGCGAATTGAAAAAAAAGTCGCGAATTGAAAAAAGAAGTCGCGAATTGAAAAAAGAAGTCGCGAAATGAAAAAGAAGTCGCGGATGGAAAAAAGAAGTCGCGGATGGAAAAAAGAAGTCGCGGATGGAAAAAAGAAGTCGCGGATGGAAAAAAGAAGTCGCGGATGGAAAAAAGAAGTCGCGGATGGAAAAAAGAAGTCGCGGATGAAAAAAAGAAGTCGCGGATGGAAAAAAGAAGTCGCGGATGGAAAAAAGAAGTCGCGGATGAAAAAAAGAAGTCGATGTCCCTTCCAGGCCACCGTAGAAAACTCAGACCTCAGACCCGGCGGAAAACTCAGACCCAGCGGAAAACTCAGACCCCACGAGATACAAGAAGTTTTCTTCCCAGAAACCTTGAAATAATATTAAAAAACTGATTGTTGGACACATCGCATGCTTTGAAGGGCAAAAATAATATCAGCCTCGGAATTCATCTAAATTAACGTGTTTTGTTGCGATTCCTGAATGGCGCTCTCTTCAGGTGTTTGCTCAAGCGTAAAATATGCAACTTCGTCTAGACAAATCTGAGCGCTTCTACGCAAACACGGGAAATCCGTTCTATCTAGCACTATGAATAACTATGAATGAATACAACTGACTAAATTTGACTAAAATTTTCGCGACTCTTTTTTAAAATTTTTTCAGTGAAAAGTAATCGAAGTGCCGGCTGCTATTTTAAACCATGTTTATAGTTTTTCCCTGCTTGATCGACAACGATGAACCGGGCAAGATAAATATCTCGCAGTTATCTTGTTATTTCAGTCGCCAATTAACAGGAAGTGCATTCTGTCGACGACTAAATTACAGTTCAATTGTTCTGGCAGCATATTGATGCGTGACAATAAAACATTTTACGCGAGGTGAAAAGAATTGATCATGAGTGAAGTATAGTTCTTTTGTAATTTCGTGGGGTCTGAGTTTTCCGCTGGGTCTGAGTTTTCCGCACACCCGCATCTTGCAGCATTTGAAGGTCTTGCATTTACGAGTTCGCGTTTCATCAAACAGTACTGAATAAATTTGGTTTGTCAGACACAAATCAGCAACGGGGTCGACAGACTCGATCCAACAGATCGCAAATATCTCAGAACAGAATGATGAATCTCAACTCAAACGTTTGTAACACTGAAAACTCAGAGTTGAATCCATATTGTCAGATCATTATATTGTCTACAAATACATTGTTGCAAGTTTGGTTATTATTGTAATGGTTTCTGGTGACCTGTTTTCTTTTCTATTTTTTTTTTCAAAAATTACACGAATTTTATAACATAGGATATGTTGCTGTTACACAGAATATAAATACAATACTATATGATTGTAATAGATTTCATTGTCAAATTTGTATAGGTAATCATACGGTTTCGAGTTCAATTTGGGATTAATTTGCACGAGTGAGTTTTTCAAAAAGCTCAAAATTGCACGAGCCGCTTCGGCGAGTGCAATTTGAGCTTTTTGAAAAACTCACAAGTGCAAATTAATCCCAAATTGAACGAGAAAACCGTATGATTACTTATTAATAATTATACATGAAAAAATGTGCATCCATTTTTGTTTGAAAATTTTTTTTTCTTTTTGCAAAATTTTTTTTTTCGAAATTTTTTTCTTCTTTTTTGGCAAAAGAAAAGAAAAAAAAAATTTTTTTTTTTCGATTTGTAATTTGCACTGGTGTTACACTTTTTGCACCGGTGTTACACGTTTTGCACTGGTGTTACACTTGAACTGCACTGCTCTTAGCCAATCAGAATCGAGTAATTTTTTCATGTATATTATTAACGGATAAATATGTCGACTACTTACATGGATGTTAACCTCAATAAAATGCTTGAAACGTTAATTTTTCAACAGTCGTATGCACAGTATTTATATTCAATACACATCCCATAAGCAGGTTATCAAAAGCGGGGGCAGCTATAGTGAACACTATTTCTAGTAGGTAAAAGGTAACGAGGTAACGAGGTAACGGAGATAACGTCCAGGACGTTTCGTGCATGTTTACATCGAGAACCAACCGGGACGTTTTGTGAACGCTTACATAACGAACTACCCTTTAGTTACATCACATCATGTTTCGAGCGGGGCGGGGGCTACTCCTAAACTTCGTGAAATTTACTAGCACTTTTAAAGTTGAGAAAACATTATCAGTGCTGCAGAGTTTGAGGGAACCCCGTGGCGTGCTGATCGTGACAGTGTGAGTTGCTTTCACATATTTTTGACTTACTTAAGCTTTAATAAATGACTATCACAGCTATTATATCACCGTTAAGGTGATTCCCTAGTATAGCATCGCGCATCATTACTGCGCATAATATCGCGTCATTTGCGCGTGCATGAGCGCTCGCGCATTCTGAAGCAAGAGGGTTTCCTTTGTATATATTCATATGTGTATTCTCTTCCGTCAAGAAATCATTCTTGCTTACATCCAATGGCTTTAGTCAGTCAATCAGGAATGCAAATATTAAAAGTTGTCCTTTTTTCTTGTTTCTGTTAAGGTAATGTTAAGGCCCGTTTACACAGGCGATTTTTTGTGCAATTTTTGTCGTACTTTTCGGTGCATTTTTTTGCCGCGCGCAAGTTGCATCTTTAAATCGCGTGTGTAAACTATCGGCGATTTCAATGCGATTTGGGAGCGATTTGTCTTGCGAGGTCGCAGAGGTTTCGAACATGTTCGAAACCTGATGCAACTTGGCAGCGATTATTGGGACATCACGGCAAATCAAAGCAAATGTCACACCTGAATCGCACAGGAAATCGCCGCTAGTTAACACTTGCGACAAACGTTGCATTGGAGAATGCGACAAAAATCGTATGTGTAAACGAGCCATTACACGGGTTGATTCGCAACGACGATTTTTAGCGCAGCATGGGCGCACGGACGATTTTCTTCGCAATTTTTTCGTTGCGAGTTTTTTTGCTTGTTGTTTCGTGTAACATACCTGTCGTTAATTTGTTGCGCTAAAAATCGTCGTTACGAATCGTCCCGTGTAACATCATCTTTTACTACTCCCAACATATTTCAGGAATCGTTAAGTCTGCAGTGTTTTAATTAGGCTTGCTTAGTATGAGCTCCTGTAGGATGAAACATTCAGATAAAGGTGTATAAAAAAATTATGTTGAGTGTTATAAAATAATGAAAACAAGTACTGATTGTTTCATTGTTAGAATTCTTGAATTGCATCCTGGACTTGCTGTTGAGGCGCTTGGCTGTATTCCTGGATGGAAATATATGGTTCTTGGCTGTTACCTTACAGAGGGACGAAAACAAAGTTTTTAAAGAACATGGTGTCTCAGTTGTTGTTACATCTCAATAGCTTAACAACAGCCCTTCGGAAATCAGCTCTGTAAAATGAATAGATGAGTGGATTCACCGACGACTGCACAGTTAATAAAAAGATGGAGATTTTGTGCAGGAGCGTATTAACTTCTCCAAGATCGCCTTTTATCTTGTACTGAACATTGAAACCGACTCGTGGTATCCAGGAAACCACAAACACTATCACGACAAGAGCGCAAGCGAGAGTTCCCTTTCTTTTACGCGCCATATCAGCTTGATTTTCATCCGGCGTATTAACCTCGTTTACATCTTCCGCATGCGGGTTTCTGAGAGCAATAACCGGGCGCGTACGCTGTGCTTGTTTGCTGATGGTGAGTATGATCTTCACGTTAATCACAGTTATGATAATGCAAGGGATCAGGACTACCAACATGATAAGCAAATTGTCGTACAGACCAGTAATCTCGTGTATTTCAGTTTTTGTGTGAATCCAGAAGTGACGGATTCCATAAATGATGAAGGGGAATCCCCATATAAGGGTCAACATGAAGATAACCCTGCGCCGGGTCATCAGCGTCGGGTATCGAAGAGGCCAATAAACTGACAAACAGCGGTCATAAGAAATACCAAGTAAATTAAAGATACTTGAGGTAAAAGCAATGTCTTTTGGACCTTCCAAGAGCCAGCAGTACTTGCTCAGCGGGTACTCGAAACAACCAGTGCAGAACAGGGAGTATCCTGGAGCGACGCACGCGCCCATGATCATGTCTGTCACGGCTAAAGACGCGAGAAACTGGTTCATTGGGTGCTGACGAAGATCTCGGCTTGTTACTATGGCTACAAACACCAGAAGGTTTCCAAAGAGTGTGATTGCACCGATGGTTGGGTTTAGGACCAGGAATGTTGTCTCTAAGGACTGGTCGCAGGATGAATGTTCCGTTATGTTAGTAACTGGCAGAGAATTGTTCGTTGACATTGTTGAGCTGACGTCCGATCTCATTCTCATAAATGTAAAGCTCAACTGATTATATTCATATAGAAGTCCGCGCTATATAAATGTAAAATATTATTATTATTATTATTATTATTATTATTATTATTATTATGACATCTTGGTGTGACGGCCGTGCGATGTTAGTTTACTCTTGCTCCTGTGAAAGATCACGACGACAATTGATGATGGGAGTTCTACTAGAGAATTCTCTTATTGAATATGTATGCTGGTCGTGTGTCCCTCGAGACCCATCTGACTGCCGGGCAACTTCTTAAGTGTAGCGACTGAATTTCTTTTGACGAAGAACTTGATCACAGCGAATTTGCATCATTGTAACGAACATCTGGAATATGAAATGCAAATGATAAAGAAACCAAACTCTAATATTAAACGGAAAGTTCTAAAACTGAACAAAGTAACATCCGTTGATTGGACATATATAATAGTATTACCACTATACGTTACTGACATCTATCACAGACATTGTAAAATACTAGAAGGCTTGGCTTAAAAGAGGATAGCATATTGTTGTAATAACACATTGTATCATTTTGTTCTGACAAAGGTTTCGAAAATAAAGCATGTACCACCTAGAAATGTTCTCTGTTTACTGCTAGAATTCGGCATAAAATATGTCGTTTATTTCAGTACTCGCCGGTAACATAAATATTTAATCAATCTCATATAATAACTAATCGCAATTTATTAAGGTGGCTCCGTTGTTATTTTGGGCGCACTCGTCTATGACAAACTTTGGGTCATAACTTTTCCGGCTCTAATATAAAGCGATGCTTCTAAAACATTGCGAAAACTTACAGCTGTTATTTAGCAATAAGATGATAGAATTCGACTTCACTGGGAAAAAATATTTTAAGTGATAATCGGGTCTCAACGAACCCCGCGTTTTGAACAAAATTTGCACCCTGTGAAAAATTTTGCTGTTATATTTGTTAAATTTCTGGAATCAGCTTACATTGACTTAACCCTAATCAGCCTGGGCTTTTTTTGAGTTTCTGAGCCTGGGGTGTCTCCTTTGCGGTCCAGACAATGGAATGATGACGTCATATGACGTAGTTATTAGGTAATTAGTTATACGGCCGCCATCTTGGATTTGGAAATTTTTAAATTTTTAAAAAACCGTCCAAATTGACTCAAAATTAATCAAAACCAATAAATAAACGCTAAATGACGTAAACATAAAAAAGTTATACCAATAAACATTGTTTTTCTTCATTCAAAGGTATAAATATGCAATTTTTTTAAAAAATCTTGTTACCATGGAAACATCAAGTCACGTGATCAAAAAATTGTCATATGAAATTGTTGCCAGATAAATGTTAGGAAAAGCACAAAGTTTGATGGCGTTTTAATACATATTAAAGAAGTTATTAATGTTGAAAGTTAGCCTTCCCCCCCCCCCCCCCCCCCCAGGCCGAATAGGGTTAACATCCCTCCAAGTTTCAGCAAAATCGTTGGAGCAGAAGTGCCGAAATATTAAGGCCATCAAAATTTAGCCCTAAAATTCTCTTGTAATTTCAAAAACTTGAGGGTCTTTGACAAAATAATACACGAACCCAAATTTCTGGGAGAAGCCTTCCCAATGCTTGCTAAATCTAACTTCTAAGCCGATTGCAAATCGTGCGAACCGTTAAAAAGTACTCACTAGTTTTGTAAATATTATAAAACGCTCCAAAACCTGCTCAAATCTCCAATGCTGCGTTTTCCATTATTTTTCGAAAATTATCCAGCAGTTTGGTGTCAAACTCCTTCCACATGAATTTCAAGGTACTGCAATATTGTTGCATCGATTGTTTTTTGCTTAGAAGGGCTTTCAATTGGAGAAATAGTTGTTGGAATTATATGCTGCTCCGCATCTGAGCTCAGGCGAAGCTGACAAGCAAAAGTTTATGAATACGAAATGACCACCTGTGGAATATGTAATTTCTGACATCTGAGTGACGTAGAAACAAACTAGTTGTAGTCAGCAATTATTATTCTGACGGCACAATACAGAGGCTTGCGTGTCGTGCGTGGGACTGTTTAAAGAGCATATGACACGAAATTTTCTTTCGGTTTCTTGTTGTTCAATATGTGTAAAAAACGACTTCACACTTTTTTGCTTGAAATTTCGAAAAAGCCTTTTTTTCGCCTTCAAAATACGCGCTTTTCGCCTAAAAAGTGTCCCGGCCATCGCGAGGCCAAAACGTCACGTGACATATCTTGTGACGTAAAAACGTGTACACCACATTGAAAACAAACATGGCGGAAAAAGAAGAAGGACTGAAAGGCTGGAAAAAATGCTTGACTTGAGCGCCTAAAACAACAACTTGCTCCAGCAATTCATAACTCCGGACAAAACAGTGCATTACTTTCCTTACCACCCGACAGATACCGTAAAGAAGGCTAGGGGGTTATGGGTTTTCGGTTTTCCGGTTTTGGTCATTTTCTAGATCGGTTTTTCGGTTTTTGTATCCGTTGTGGTTTTCGGTTTTTCCATTTTAAACATCCTGTTTTCGGTTTTTATGAAAAAGAAATGCGGTTTTTCGCTTCCCAGTTTCCAGACCTTTTTATTTAACCTCGATCCCCGGCCTCGATCAACCCGTGAAAGGTTACGTGATGCGCCATCTAAGTGACGTTGCCGGTGAAAGTGGCCAACAACGGGCAATACAAGATGAGCTCATAGAAATCGCTTACAGAGTGTGAGGGCCATTATGTACAGGTTCGACTGTAGTTATATTTCGCTTTGGTATCAAGGGTCATGGGTTTACTGAAGGTTTGTGAATTTGCTATTTTGATCATTATGTTCGGCGGTTTTTCGGTTTTGAGCGATTTTTATTGCGGTTTTTCGGTTTTCACGGAAATTTTGAACGGTTTTCCGGTTTCTTATGGGTCCCATAACATATAGGATAAACTTAGTATTCAGAGCAAACCGCGGCCAAGTTATTTACGTTAACCATAGGGAACCCACGCGTTTATCAAGAATGATCATAGAATAAAGTTACAAATGGACTTACGTGATGTAGTGTTTCATTCCAAATGTGCCGTTACTTTTGTGCTGTTGAATAACCGGTGTTGAATAACTGAAATCAGTTTCTGCCGGGATTTTTAGCAGCTACAACGGTCCGATCAATTTCGAAACGATCGTGTCTGTAATTTTTTGAATGGTCTCGCATTTCACCGTCTGTTATCAGCCGTCATGCGGGATGGTTTCGTATTTCGGCGTCTGGAAATAGGGAGAAGAGAAAGTCTCTCTCTCTCTCTCTTAACCGTTAAAAATTTAAACTCTTAATTTAATTAATAACAAACGGTTACGTGATATGCCGCATGACGCCGAAATACGAAACCATCCCGCATGACGGCTGACAAATTAAAATTTAATAACAGA
>JAJGOT010000391.1:330000-370000 GCA_022457155.1 Cladopsammia gracilis
AGTTCAGAAATAATTTTATACATGAATTTTGCGTGACTAATACACTTGGCCTGGGACTCGGGCTGATATTAGCCAAGTGAATCCAATGGCAAAATAAATAAAGTCGCTCATCTGTTCACTATCTAAAGTACATGCAATTAACGAGATAGCCCTAAACAACTCTTCTTCAGCATAAGCTTTACTCGCAGCACTTCACTTTCCAATGGAAACTACTAGTTCCTAGAATTCGCACCTTTGTTATCTGGGGGCGTACGTGATATGCGCGCGTAGTCCCATGCTCCCTCCCCTCTTGGGGTAACTACTGCGCATATTTTGCTCGCCCCCTTTTAACGTGCGAATTCTTAGAATAAATTCCACACGTGCTCATTTCGTATTCATAAACAAAACCCTGATCGCCTGAGCTCAGATGCGGAGCACCTCATAATCCCAACAACTATTTGTCCAATTGAAAGCCCTTCTAAGCAAAGAACAATCGATGCAACAGTATTGCAGTACTTTGAGATTCATGTGGAAGGAGTTTGACACCAAACTGCTAGATAATGAGAGGGTTTTGGAGCATTTCATAAGATTTACAAAATTCGTTAAGTAAGGGTTAGACAATGAACGCGAGTGTTCTATGGGATATAGTGCCTCGAGCATAGGTAGAAGTCCACGAGGGCGTAGCCCGAGTGGCACTTCTATCTAATGCGAGAGGCGCTATATCCCATAGGACACGAGCGTTCATTGTCTAACCGTCTTAGAAAATGGTCATATCCGCGAAGAAAACATATGTTATGCAGATTGTATTTATGAGCGTATTTTAATTGTGTCATTCACACTTGGGAATCACGTTGTTATTTTGTTTTGGATGTCGCCGTAATGTTGGTAGAATTTTACGAATAACAATGCTTTTCTTTCTTTGGAGCTTTGTTTATTCTTTGTTGTTTTGATGGCTCATTTGCTCCGGCTATGAGCCAGTATACAGAGCTCTAGGAACTTGAGGCTGTCCTTGCCACTCAAGAGTTACTTGCTTTTGAGAGTGTAGACATATCCGAGTGCTTGGGGGATGATATGAATTCCACAAAAGTGCACGTTTCCAAAAGCCTACGACAGTGAACGAAATTGAGCAAACAGAAAGAGACAGAATTCCAAAGCACGGTGAGACCAGTCTTTCCGTTGTTTCGGTGTGTACCGGAGGACAGATGACGTAAAACAAAAGGAACAAAGAACGACAATAATACAAATGCAAAACAAGACCAAAAATACAATACCACACAAACAATAGACAATGAGTACCGGTACACGCAGAAAGACCCAGTCTTTCGTTTAAGTTTTCCTAAAAATTGTTAAGTCGAATTTCGTTTTGTTATTTTGGTGATTAATCTCTTGCTTAAGTTATGTAAAGCGAAAACTTCAAATAAAATTGTCATTGTTGTTTTTGTTTAAATTAGCAGCCTGTAATTCATTAGTATGCTCTATATACTCATTAGTATGCTCTATTTTCTCATTAGTATGCTCTATATAGAGCATACTAATTAGGTTTTAAGACAAAGGAAAACAAAAGAATTCATTAGTATGTTCTATATAGAGCTTACTAATGAGTCGTTATTATACCCCACAATTTCCCTGGGCTTCAAAGCCTCCGCCTCTTTACATAATTTCAGACAGTTTATGGGATATAGAGCACACAAATACTGGGCACTGATTGGCTGAGTGGGTGTGACCATTTTCTAATGCTTTTTAACGGTTCGCACGATTTGCAATTGGCTTAGAATTCAGATTTAGCAAGCATTGGGAAGGCTTCTCCCAGAAATTTGGGTTCGTGAATTGTTTTGTCAAAGAGCATCAAGTATTTAAAATTTTAAGAGAATTTTAGGGCTAAGTTTTGATGGCCTTAATACTTCCGCACTTCTGCTCCAACGATTTTGCTGAGACTTGGTAAGGGTATAATAAGCCGATTCCAAAAATTTAACACAAATATAACAGCAAAATTTTTCACAGGGTGCGATTTTGTTCAAAAAGTGGGGTTCATTTAAGCCCGATTATTACTTAAAATATTTTTTCCCAGTAAAATCGAATTTTATCATATTATTGCTAAGTAATAGCTGTAAGTATTCGCAAAGTTTTAGAAGCATCGCTTTAGAGCCGGAAAAGTTTGTCATGGACGAGTACATGCGCCCGAAATAACAACGGAGCCACCTTAAACGGACTGGAATCCGACAAATACTCAGGGATAGTCGAGCAGGCGATAAAGGGAGCGCGCAAAAATCGCCTCTTTTATTGTAAAGTCAAATTTCATTGTATTTTTTTTTATTTTGATAAACGTACGACTGCTAAATGCTAATACTCCACCATTATTACAGTTTTCTTAATATGCACAATGCTAATAAAGAATATTTTATTTATACTCCATGTGTATTATCATAGATAATTATGAGCGTTTGAAAACGACTCGCACTTATGAGTGTTTGTAACATTGATCAAATAAATCGGTTTCGATATAAGATGAATCAAAACATGATTCAAAAATAGATGAATCTATTGTTTTTTTTGTTCAATTAATTTCGTTGACAAATTGTTTTAATGTTATGTGCTGTGGCTACCACGCAGATACCACGCAGCTCTTTACAACCTCTAATTTCATTGGACCTGTATATCATGCAACTCTATTGTTTTTAGGTCTAGGGTCTATTGTTAGCCATTGTTGTGTTGTTTGTTCTATTGTTTTCTCAGCAAATCAGAGAAGACCTTGTAAGAGCTGCGTACTTCCCCCTGTGGCTGCTGGCATCGGTTAAGTGTGGCAGCGGCGAGTCGTTTGTAGAAATAAAAGTAAAATCTGCAAAGGACCGCAAACGATAATGCTGCTAACGGTGTACGGAGGATACGTTTGTAGAACTCTGCCTAATGTAAGCCTCTTCCAGACGTTCAGATAGTTACGGAAACGCCGTACATCTGATATCTTCTATTAGTATATACTGAAAAAGTAGATAGCATTGTTGGCGCGCTCTGATTGGCTACTGAAACTCGGAATAGGAAGTGCTATTCACCTCCCAGCAATTTGCGCGCGAAAATTGTAATCGTTGACAGGAATAAATATTATATCACTGTCTCAGTATATACTGAAACAATTATTCACCTCAGTGTAGGTGGGTAGTGGTGGATATTTACCTCGCAGCTTCGCGGCTCGGTAAACATCCACCACTACCCTTCTCCACTTCGGTGAATAGTTGTTAACTATAAGGAGGACAACTTTATAAAAGCCCAAAGGGTTTCTATAGTCTTTCTCCCAAATGTATATTATATATTTAATATTGTATAAATATATGTAAAATTTTTCATGGGAAATAAACATTCATATTTTATTAAAAAAAAACACTTATATTATTACTTTAAGTCGCGAATTCTAGTAATGTGGTAAGAGTTTTAATGAAAAGATAACGAAGACGAAACATGACTTTTGAATCTCTAACAGACGGATGCAAGAGCACCGCAGGTAAATTTCCATCAAAAGACTATCTTTGGAGTTATGACTGTCATCTTCTCAATCAACTTTAAAATTATGATTATTAAATCTACACTTCTTCTTATTTTAGACTTTTGAGGGATGCCGAAAATGATGTCCTTAGTTCACTGCACTGTGTAATGTTCGTTATCCTTTTGTCAGTCTGTCTCTCTGATCCTATACTTCGTTGTCCCCGCGGGGCCTGTTCTCTGAACACTGAATGTCTTTCTTCTGTTGGTGCTGTAACTATTGTGAAAACATTAGCCTGTTCCAGGCGTTCAGATAGTGGGGATGGCGCGAAGACAAGTGAGCGAAAAAAAATGCGGGGAGACGAGTGAAGTGAAGTGAGTGAAGTGTTCCTTCGCCTCCTCTCCCCAGTCTTCCCGCATTTTTTTGGCTAGCTTTTCTTCGCGCCTTCCCCAACTATTCGCGCTTTCCCCACTATCTGAACGCCTGGAACAGGCTATGAAAACATGTCACGAGTGACTTGATATTCATGTAAGTTTTTGCAAGATAATTACCCCTGGGAGCCTCCCCCTAGATCCACCACCGGAAAGGTTTATTATCTGTAAACACTCGTCTCGAAAATAATTAGTCTAAGTCAGCTTTATTGTCAACTTTGTCTCGGGTTTCGGCCAGTTGGAAAATCTGGACTGGACTCTGGACTGGACTGGACTGGACTTTCCTTCTTTTTGTTTTTGTTTTTTGTTTTAACGACAACAGCAACAGTTACAACATCGGACAGCACGTCCGAGTGTCCACAAACTCCTACTCCAGAAACCGGTCGCATTTCCTCCAAAAGGCCATCTCCGTCCCCAGGAGCCTTCGTACTTACTTTGCTGAGCTACTGCGATAACAGGGTCTCCATATGCTATGGATGCAATCAAAAGCTTCGAGACTCCTGGTTAGCTCAGTTGGTTGGGTACCAGTCTTCAGAGCGGGAGGTCGCGGGTTCCTGCCCAGACCACTAACCAGGGTCTTTAAATAACTGGTAAGATCATGCTGTCTGTGCTCAAACACCTTGTCTCAGTTCAGATGATCGCGTCATTGGGCGGTGACATTAAGCCATTGGCCTTGTCTCCTACAGCTTCTCACATTAAAAAAATGGTAGGGGACGTAAAAGAACCCACATTACCGTTCCAAAAAGAGTAGGGGACGTAGTCCCTGGTGTTTCGGTCTGCTCTCCATGGGGGATTCATGTCAATTGGGACGTATGTCCTGTTTCTTTCTCCCGTCACGGCGACAAAGTCAGCAATGTGACAAAGTGAGTAGAAGAGTTGAAGACTCTACACCTGTTCCACATCCGCCTCTTGACCTGGTGATTGTTACTAAAATGAGAAGGGAGTACATTCAGGACGGAAAAAAACGGCTAAGCAAAGAATCGAATGTTTATTTTCATGCCGCCATGGAGTGTGTTACGAAGCGAGCAACAGTTTTCATTCCGCCCTTCTAACATTTCATCCCGCAGACATAAAAGAGAAAGTTTTCGTGCAAGCTCACAAAGACCTTTGCTGTGACCTGTGTTTTGTAAAAATCGCATATGACAAAATGATAATTTACATATTTTCAGACATTTGTTTAATTTTAGATCCAGTTCAAGGATAAAAGCGAGCTATCTGCTACGCTGATCGATACTGAAACGAAGTATTTCCATCCACCGTCGCGTTAACATTTACGCCTTTTAAGTTTCAACTTTCAAGTGAGCAACCAAACGGAACCTTCCCTTCCCAATCTCGAAAAACACTCCCCTCCCCCCTCCCCCAATCCCACTAAAAAAAAACATGAATCAAGACAAAAACACAACAAAAAAGGAAAGTCCAGTCCAGTCCAGTCCAGTCTAGTCCAGCCCAGCCCAGAGTCCAGTCCAGCTTTTCCAACTGGCCTCGGGTTTCTTCTTTCCTTATGATCCCCGTAGCACTCAGACGCAACATGCACTGTCCGTTTTGTTCTTGCCATAATTAACCATCAGCTGTAAAGATCATGTTGCAGTGACAGAAATATGAGTGTATATGCATATATGTGCGAAAACCACTGTGGGATAAAGGACCTAAAATGACAAGAAAAATCTAGCTAACGTTTAATTGACTTTAAGCTATTCATTGAAAACAATTTTCAGTTCGTCTTGTCGATATATAAGGTCCCTGAACATTCCGCTTGAATTGGGTTTCCTGTGGGGTTTGAAGCCCTCGCTTCTTTCCCGTTTTTGCTCTCTAATCCTGAAAAAATGGCGGGAAATTTCTTCTTGTCAATTTCGAAGTCATGTTTTGGTTGAGTTTTGTCTAAAATGGCACTTCAAATCATGCCTTCTTAAACAGGTAGCAGTGATTCAAACGATCTTGCTCCCAAGTTTTGCTCCCAAATTTTGTCTTTGTGTTTCTAACTTACTCTACTCAAACTTTAATTTACGAGCCCTTGTTTCTCCGAATTATGGCGATGAAATTCTGGTTTTGTGTGGAGGCACAGCAAACTTTGACAATGTTATGACGAAATTTGTCATCAATAAGAGGACAGACGCATAAAAAACTCACGTCAATTTGTTAAATGGATAATCCTTAAGAAAACCAATTGTGTTATCCATTGGATAGCGCAAACCACTAAAACTATTCATAAAACAAAAACGTACAGCAAATAATCGGGTTAACACGGTATGCTAAACCCAAGTGTGATGTACTGCGGGATGATCTACCATAGGAAATGCCATTTACCGTGGTGTGTGTAACCACACCTATTGGTTCTGACGAAGATCGCGGCTAGTTACTATGGCTACAAACACCAGAAGGTTTCCAAAGAGTATGATTGCACCGACAGTTAGGTTTAGGACCAAGAATGTTGTTTCCGAGGACTGGTCGCAGGATGAATATTCCGTTATGTTGGCAACTGGCAGAGAATTGTTCGTTGACATCTTGGTGGGACGGCCGTGTGATGTTAGTTTACTCTTGCCCCTGTGAACGATCACGACCATAATTGCTGATGGGAGTTCTACTAGAGAATTCTCTCTTTAGAAACCATTCAGTCGTCCTCGATACCCATCTAACGGCCATGCAACTTCAGTATTTGCTTCTTAAGTGTAGGGACTGAATTTCTTTTGGCGAAGAACGTGATCACAGCATCTAGCATATGAAATTAATGCAAACGATAATAAAACCAAACTTAAATATCAAAGGAAGTTCTAAATCTGAACAAAGTAACAACCATTAATTGGACTAATAATATTACCACTATAACTGACATCTACCACAGACGATGTAAATACATGAACGTTTAGTTTAAAAGAAGAGAGCATATTATCGCTAATTGTAATAACATATTTTCTCATTTTTTACAATAAAGGTTTATAACATAAACCCATTATACCTAGAAATGTTTTTTTTATATAATTCGAAGGAAAACATGTCGTTTTTCTCAGTACTCGTCAACATAAAATACTTAATTTCTATATGAAATGCGCACGAAAATCCACTATTATTCACCGACACATCAGTCAATAATTGTTAACTTATAGTGTATAAGCTTCAACAAAACCAATTTTGTTATCCTCTGGATAGAGATTTACACAATGGATAGCGCTATCCAATAAAACTATTCGTAAAACAAAAGGATGCAGCAAATAATTTAAGAAAACTGAAAGGTACTTTAATAAAATAAAATATATTACCATCTTTCTTTTCTTCAACTACTTTAGCATCTATTGTTACAGTCTTAGTGTACATTTTGTGACGGTTATACCTCGTTTATTTGACAATTTCTATAGTCTCTTTCGTCAAGAAATCATTCTTGCTTACATCCAATGGATTTAGTCAACTAGGAATGCTGATATTAAAAATAGACCTCTTTAGCTTGTACATTTTGTTTTCCCAATGTAGGTCATGTGATGTTCTCAAGGGAATTTGTCCTTTGTCTTTTCATAAATTATGCATACATATGCACGTGAAGAAAACAAAATTTTAAAGAAACTGTTCTCTAGGGTAACATCACATGACCTACATTGGGAAAACAAAACGTACAAGCTAAAGAGGTCTATTGTCCCTTTTTCTTATTTCTGTTAGTTAACTACTCCTAACATATTTCAGGAATCACTAAGTCTGTAATGTTTTAATTAGGCTAACTTAGTATGAGCTCTTGTAGGATCGAACATTCAGTTTAAGGTATATAATTTTTTTTCCGTTGATTTCTTTATAAGTAAGACCAAGAGATTATAATTGGACTGAGTACTGATTATGTCATTGCTAGAATTCTTGAAGTGCATGCTGGACTTACTGTTGAGGCGCTTGGCCGCAATGTCTAATGGGTTTTCCTGGATGGGGAGAAATGGCTCTTGGCTTTTACCTTGCATGCGCCGGCGCCTATGATGATGCCCGTCATGGCTAAAGACACAGGAAACTGGTTCATTGGGTGCTGACGAAGAGCGTGTTACTATGGCTACAAACATCAGAAGGTTTCCAAAGAGTGTGATTGCACCGATAGTTGGCTTTATGACCAGGCCCCGGTTGTTCAAAAGGTGGATAGCGCTATCCACCGGATAAATTACTGTCCAGTGGATAAAAGTTAACAAAACCCATTGCGCTATCCACCGGATAGTGATTCATCCGATGGATAGCGCCACGTTTTGAACAACTGGACCCAGGAATGTTGTCTCTAAGGACTGGTCGCAGGTTGAATGTTCCGTTATGTTGCTAACTGGAAGAGAATTGTTCGTTGACATCTTGGTGTGACGGCCGTGCGATGTTAGTTTACTCTTGCTGCTGTGAAAGATCACGACGATAATTGCTGATGAGAGTTCTACTAAAGAATCCTCTCGTTAAAAACCATTCAGTCGTCCTCCAGACCCATCTAACGGCCATGATTACTTTTGGCGAAGAGAGCGATCACAGTGAATTTGATTCCTTTTAAATTAAGAGCGTTTTGCATATGAAATGCGCATGAAAATGAAACCAAACATTGCTGTTGAAGAAAGTTCTAAAACTGAACAAAGTAAAAATGTAAAAATATATGTAAAAACAGATGTAAAAATATTACCAATATAAGAGAGCGATCACAATAAATTTGCTTCGTTTTAAACTGAGAGCGTTTTGCATATGAAATGCACACGAAAATGAAACCAAACTTTACTATTGAAGAAAGTTCTAAAACTGAACAAAGTAACAGCCGTTAATTGGACATTGTACAAGTAATTTCTTCCTTCTAAAAAAACGTTAAGCATATGAAATACCCACGAAAATCCACTGAAAATCCTGAACGTCAAGTTATGGTTAACTTCTAGTGTATACGCTTCAACAAAACCGATTTTGTTATCCACTGGATGATAGCGCTATCCACTAAAACTATTTGTAAACAAAAAGGTGCAGCAAATAATCTTAGAAAACTGAAAACAACTTTGGTAAAAAAAATCCAATGGATTTCTATTTGTCAGTGAACTAGGAATGCTAGTATTAAAAATGTCCTTGTTTTTCTTATTTCTGTTAACCACTTCCAACATATTTGAAGAATCATAATTCTGCATTGTTTAAATGATGTTTATTTTGTATGAGCTCTTGTGGAACCAAATATTCAGATAAAATATGAAAAAAGCGAAAGTACTCATTATTTCATTGCTAGAATTCTTGAAGAGCATGCTGGACCAGCTGCTGGCTCCCGGCTGTTGGCCGGAATTTTTAATGAATTTTCCAGGATAGGGAGAAATGGCTTTTGGCTCACGTTTGTCTTGTAGAGAGCCGAAAGCAAAGTTTTCAAAGAACATGAGTGTCTCATGATCAGTTATTGTTACATCTCAATAGCTTTACAACAGCCTTTCGAAAATCAGCTCTGTAGAATGAATAGATGAGTGGATTCACCGACGACTGAACGGTTAATAAAAAGATGGGGATTTTCTGCAGGAGCGTATTAACTTCTCCTAGATCGCCTTTTATCTTGTATTGAATACTGAAGGCGACTTCTGGTATCCAGAAAACCACAAATACTATGACAACAAGAGCACAGGCGAGTGTTCCCTTTCTTTTACGCGCCACGTCAGCTTGATTTTCATTTGGGGTATCAGCCTCGCTTGCATCTTGCGCATGCGGGTTTCTGAGATCGCCAACCCGCCGCGCTTGTTTTCTGATGGTCAGTATGATCTTCACGTTGATCACAGTTATGGTAATACAAGGAATCAGGAATACCGAGAAGATAAGCAAATTTTGGTACAGACTAGTAATCGCGTTTATTTCAGCCTCTGTTTTTGTGTGAATCCAAAAATGGCGGATTCCATAAACGGCGAAGGGAAATGCCCATGTGAGGCTTAAAATGAAAATAACCCTGTGCCGGGTCATGAGAGTCGGGTATCGAAGAGGCCAATAAACTGACAAATAGCGGTCATAAGAAATAGCAAGTAGATTACAGATACTTGAGGTAAGAGCAATGTCTGTTGGACCCCACAAGAGCCAGCAGTATTTGCTCAGCGGGTACTCGAAACAACCAGTGCAGAACAGGGAGTAGCTAGGAGCGACGCATGCGCCCATGATGATGTCAGTCACGGCTAAAGACGCTAGAAACTGGTTAATTGGGTGCTGACGAAGATGGCGGCCGGTTACTATGGCTACAAACACCAGAAGGTTTCCAAAGAGTGTGATTGCACCGATGGTGAGGTTCAGAGCTATGAATGTTGTCTCTAATGACTGGTCGCAGGATGAATGTTCCGTAATGTTCGATGACATCTTGGTGTGACGGCCGTGCGATGTTAGTTTATGCTTGCCCCTGTGAAAGATGGCGACGCTAAGTGATGGTGGGACTTTACAAGTATTCATTCAACCATGCCATCGGTTGATTGTTGGTCTCATAGCATAGTGTTGTGAGAGGCGTCTAAAGTCTGTGCAACTGCTTCAGTATCTCCTTCTTGGGTTTCTTATTTGAATTTTCGTTAGCAAGGAGCGCAATCACAAAAAAATTGCTTCCCTTTAAAAAGCGTCTAACATATGAAATGCGCACGTAAATGAAACCAAAACTGCTTTAGTATTAAAGGAAGTTTTAATATTAAATGAAGAATAACAGCCGTTGATTGGACATTTTATGTAAGTTGATAGTAAGCGCATATCGTTTGTCTTGCCCATATAAATATTTCATCAGTCTTATTTACCTATTAATTCTGCAACGACACTCAATAAAAATATAACTAATCGCAATATATTTACCTCAGTGGAATCGAACTAATTGCTGCGGCCGCACAAGGGGTATTTTCAGTTAATTAATGAATTAAAATTAACTGGTTTAACAAAATACCTGATGCCGCGTAGGTGTTCACCAAATTTATTGACCGTGTTAGTGGTTCCCATTAGTTTAGTGCAGATTAGTTTTCCCGATCTGTCAATCATCTTCGCTTAAACGGTAATTTTTGGCTCCCTGTTGAATAGCCCTAGCTTTTCGCGGTTAACCTTTCTGATTTGCATTACAATAAAAGTCAACGTGATTGCGAGGCATTTTCGGGCAGACACTACAAAATTGCCCGAAATTGCCTCGCAACCACGTTGACTTTTATTAGGGCCATTTATACGAGACCAAATAAGTCGCGACTTGCATAAGTCGCGACTTACAGAAGACGCGAACTAGACCATTTATACGAGTGAGGCTTGCATAAGTTGCGACCTAAATAAGATGCGAACACATTTTTGTATCATTTATACGAGTGGTTCGCGTCTTCTGTAAGTCGCGACTTATGTAAGTCGCGACTTATTTGGTCTCGTATAAATGGCCCTATTGTTGTGCAAATGAGAAAGGTTATCCGCGAAAAGGGCTGTTCGTAGGAACTGTCAATTTCAAATAGACCAATATCACGCTAGTATGACACAAAAATATATTTAGTTTATTGGGAAAAAGTGCCCAGCTTCAAATTCAGCATATCGATATTAGTAAAACTACAAACTGAAGTTTTGTAAAGATTGCTAGCAAACTGACGAAGATATGAAATTTTGAAATTGAGCATTTTTACAAAGAAATGTATGGTGGTGGACGGGCATAGATTGCGTCCAGCCTCGTTTTCGTGTTTTCCCATACATTTTAGGCCAGAGTGCTAAGTTTCAAAAGTTCATATCTCCGTCAGTGTACGAGCAATGTTTACGAAATTTTACAGTTTTACTAATATTGATGTGTGGAATTTGATGCTGGACTCCTTTTTCCATTAAATTAAATATATTTTCATGCCATGCTATCGTGATATTGGTCTATATATAGAGAAAGGAAAACCATCGTGTATTTACGTTCTCCACAAAACCTTCTACACGGCACCCTTAAATTTGAATTTACCTAAGTGAATGGTTTTCTAAGTGTAACCGACGTTACTTAGGTAAATTTTAATGGTCACGCCATTTAAAACAATATAATTTTTCCAAGGTAAAAGCCTACCTAGATAATAGGCTCGATTGGTTTTCCCAGGTAAACCAACCAATGAAAAATGTCGAGTTTTGACAGCGAGATGCCAACTGCACGCTCTACACGCTCTCGTTGTCGTTTTCATGCCACTAAAAATGCAAATTCTCAAATTGTTTTGTTCATTAAGGTTTAAATAATTCAAAAAGGAACTTTTAAAAGCAACCACGACGGCAACAACAGGGAAAACGTCAGTTATAAACTCATAAACTACCTCGCAATTATCCCAAATTGTTTCATGACATTCAGTAATTTGTCTAATTCTCTAATGTTTGGGAGGTGAATTCGCAAGGAAGGAGTTCAAGTTCAGACAGAGAAAGGAAAACTCGAATTTGGTCATTTGACGTTGTTGTTTTGCAGTGAACGACAAATAAATGTACCAAAGTGTGTAAAGGCCGCCGCACACTAGCCGATTTTTTGTCTTTAGAACGCCGACAAGTTAAGATTTTTTGTCGGCCGACAAAAAAATATCTGGCAGTGCTAGATCTTAAAACGTCTTGTCGGGCATTGTCGGCTAGTGTGCGGTGAACCGAGACAAAAAATCGGCGTTCCAAAGACAAAAAATCGGCTAGTGTGCGGCGGCCTTAACGCACGTGCAGAACCGTTGTTTTGCTAATTAAACCTATTGTTTGTTTTTTCACGTTCTCGTTGCCGTCGCCGCGCTCTGTGTAACTGCGGCTATTGTTTTCGCTCATTAATCCTATTGTTTTAGCCGCTCTCGCTGCGTTCGCCGTCGTGGATGCTGCCCGGCGGATGCTTTGGCAGGCTTATTTCGTTCCTCATTCCCATCAGATGAATAGAAACGTAACAATGTCACAAAAACTAATAAAGGATATAGCAAATGATAACATTTTCGTCAAAATTTAGGTTAAGTCCCGCTAAAATTTATCGAATAAATCGATTTCGATATAAGGTGAATTAAAGGAAATCTTTTTTAAAGATGCAGCTACACGATAGTAAAAGCAAGGAATGTAAAAGATAAGTTATCGGAATTCATTATTTTCGTCGGTCTGTTGTTAGTCAAATTTGCCGGTGAGCTCAGTCAGTCGTCTTTGCCTATTCAGTTAGTTTCGTTGACTAGTTGACTAATGAAAATAATAGAGATTGAAAAACGTTTTTCGGCCTTCTTTCGGGCCTTATGTTTTTGTTTCTTCCTTAGATCGCGGCCACTGCAAAGGTTTATTATCTGAAAACACCTGTTTTCAAAATAATTAGTCTAAGTCAGCTTAGTTAACTTAGTCTCTGGTTTCTTATTTCTTTATGACCCCCGTAGCACTCAGACACAACATGCACCGTTTTTTTTCCTTGCTATAATTAACCAAACAGCTGTAAAGATCATGTGGCAGCAACATCAATATGAGTAGTGTTTATGCATCAGAAATGCACGAAAACTACACTCACGATGGTTTAACAATATTCTGCGGGATAAATGACCTAAAATGACAAGAAAAATCCAGCTAACCTTTAATCGACGTTATTTAGTGATTTAGCTATTTATTCATTTAAAACAATTTTCAGTTCGACTTGTCGATACAAACCCTGACAGGAGCCCATTAATGGGTTCCCAACCTCGTTCCCAGGGTTTTTTCCCTTCGAAAAAAGCCCTGGGAACGAAGTTGATGGGCTCCTGATGGGTTCCTGACCCTGAACATTCCGCTTGGTTGTCCTATGGGGTCTGAACCCGTCGCTTCTTCCCCGCTTTGGTCAGCGGTTAACATATTTGTTCATGCTCTATATTCCTGACAAAATGGCGGGAAATTTCTTCGTTATCTTCTTGTCAAATACGAAGTCATGTTTTGGTTGAGTTTTGGCTGAGTTTTGGCTGAAACTGCACTTCAAATCATGCCTTCTCAAACTGGTAGCAGTGATTCAAACGATCTTGCTTCCAAGTACAGTCATTTATTGCAGCCGATCCGCGATCTGACCAAGAATTGGGACATCGATGTCGCCGCTCAACTGGAAGAGTATTTGGCCGAGGTAAGATTCTTAATAAACGAATGTACAAAAAAAATGTAAAATAAAACTATTCACTTCCTGGAGTGCCCAAAATTCACGAAAAACGTGAAATTTAATTTTGAAGCCACTGATAAGCAAACAGTACCACAGAAAAGAACCGCTCAAATAGCTTTCATTCGGATAGTTGAGTTTAGCAAGGATTTCATCGATATCCACAGACTCAAAAGTTAGAACCAACCTTGTACAGCATAATAAACAGCACCACAAGAAAGAACTGCTCAGTAGCTTTCATTTGAATGGTCACACTTTAGGATTTCATCCACAGACTTAAAAGATAGGACCACCTTGTACTGCATAATAAACAGCACCACTGGAAAGTATTGCTCAGTAGCTTTCATTTGAATGGTCACACTTTAGGATTTCATCCACAGACTCAAAAGATAGGACCACCTTGTACTGCATAATAAACAGTATCACAGGAAAGTACTGCTCAATAGCTTTCATTTGAATGGTCACACTTTAGGATTTCATCCACAGACTCAAAAGTTAGAACCACCTTGTACTGCATAATAAACAGTATCACAGGAAAGTACTGCTCAATAGCTTTCATTTGAATGAACACTCTGTCACTGAGATTTCAGCAACAGACTCAAAAATAAGAACCACCTTGTACAGCATACATGTAATAAACAGTACCACAGGAAAGTACTGCTCAGTAGATTTTATTTGAATGGTCACTTTGGGATTTCATCCACAGATTGAAAAGTTAAAAAATATAAGATGACACAACTCAACTGGCTCATTAATTTTTTATCACTAGTTTAATGACAGGAGAATTGTCTGTAGTATTCTTTATAAGTTCTACTTATGTATTCTCGTTAGTCTCTCTCTCAGTCCAGTTCCATGTGCTTGGTTTATATACAAGCTATATACATCACATGACTATACATCCAAATATGGTAGGACATTACAAATATGGTAGGACATTACATTGTCATTACCGCAGCATTAAAAATAGCTGGGTCAGCATTATCAGGTTCAATTAAAAATTATCTGACAAGTACTCCAAATGCAAATTGAATGTTTTCAGATTGAAAGGATCAAAATATCCTTTGATGGAGGCAAGACCAGCATGAATTTTGCTGAAGCAGCTCTTGTCATCCAAGGTTCAGCTTGTATCTACAGCAAGAAGGTATGAAAAGTGTAGTTTGTATGGAGAAACATCATAAGCCTACTCAGTGGCACAGTAAATAGAACATTTTTTAGTTTCTTTTTAATGTTGTACAAAGTGCCATTATTTTCAATTACATTACGGCCAGACTCCAAAATTAGAAACGGAGTATCAGATTACATGCATTGTTCGTGAAAGTAAAGTGAACAGGTGTGGGATGTCAAGGCAGGCAAAAAAATCTTCAAACAGAAATCGGCGCATTGGAAGTTTCATTATAAAAGCTTTTAATTCTGTTTTTGTTTTTTAATCAGCTGTTTTTTTTCCAGAAATTTTTAGCTGGTTAAAACCTCTCAGTAGCCGGCGATATCGCCGGTCACTGGCACTTTTTGACAACCCAGCTTTAACTGGTAATATTAATCATCAGGACAATTGATTCATGGAAAGGAATTCATAGTAAGAGGAGTAGAAAATGTCACAAAGCCAGTCCAGTAAATTTGGTTGCCATTTTATTATTCATTTAGCAGGTCATCAAACCTGAAATTTGGCCTGCCATTTGGCCATTGGCAGGCTGTTATTTTGAGCCCTGTGTGCCTATGGTAAACATGAATGTATAACACTTTATTGATCAATCAAAGCAGGTTTGTGGACATTTATCCACATGTGGGAACCCAGGGATGTAAATAATAGCCGGAAGGCGGAAAAAATAACCGCCTGAAGACTGAGTTTTCTTGATTTTTTCCGCCTGGAAAACTGTCTGCTTAACTCTTTCTCTCTTTTTTTTTTAACAAAATTTTCCACTTGTGCTGAACAAAATTCCACCTGTTGGATATCTTAGCTACATCCCTGGGAACCTATTGAAATTTATCAATTACAAAAAAATGGGTGGGGACCTGCCAGCATCTCACTAAATTATAACAACCCCCCCTTCTATGAAGCCCTTTCTTGGCAGCTCTTTGAAATAAATAAACTCTGGGAGGCTTAATAGAGGATTTCCAATAGTTCATTGAGTCAGATGACAAATCATTGTCCCTTAACAGTCATCCATAATGATAATAGTCACTTACTGAGTAAGAACTGTATGTTACTCGCAGTTTGGTTGCTGAGGAGTTTGTTGTCCTCCTCTTTTATCAGAGTGCATGTGGAAACTATCACATGCACTCAAGCTGCATACTGCTGACCGCTGGCGCTTTTTGTTGTTAACTTTGTTAAATTACATTTTACTGCATCAAAATGATACTCTTGTCTTAGGTGGAGTATTTATACACATTGGTTTATCAGACTTTGGATCTCATTGCAAGTAAAAAGTAAGTAATTACTACTACATGGTGGTGAGAAAGGATGAGTAAGATGTTAATGTTTTTACAAAAATATTAAGCGTTATCTCTATCACCATCTTTCATCATCATTACCATCATCATCAACAACACCATCACAATAATAATAATAAATAATAATAATAATAATAATAATAATAATAATAATAATAATAATGTGAGGGATGAAGGCCACAACGATCCCAGTTGTGACTGGAGCACTGGGACTAATAAAAAAGGGCTTGGAGAAATACATCAAACAAATCCCGGGTAACATCAAAATTACTGAACTACAGAAGATTACACTACTAGGAACATCGCACATCCTAAGAAAGGCACTCTCCATCAAGTAGACTTCTACCTCATTTTAGCCCTAGGCCCAAGGAATGGGCTCGGCTACTATGTTGTAATGTGGCATAAAGTTAGAGGAGATATAATAATAATAATAATAATAATAATAATAATAATAATAATAATAATAATAATAATAAATATACAGTAATAACTGTCATACATGTAACTATCAACATCATCATCATCTTCATCGTCATCATCATATTTGCAATCATCTGTCGAGTGATTAATGTGTTTAATGGCAAAATAAATAAAATGAAATGAAATGAAAATCATCATCATAAACAATGTTCCTACATAACATTAGCGACAATACCCCTTCCATCCTTTTTTTACCTTTTCTTTGTATCAGGGATGAAAGGTCAGATGAATCTTGCTTATGCGCAATGTTTTAAGAGAAATGTGTGTTATTTTAGTAAAAATGTGTACTGACATGCTTGCTATACTTGTTCTTTTGATGGTTTTGTTTTTTGTAAGACGTCTTCAGCAAGCATCATCAGTCGATGATCAGGGTACAGACAAAGATGCTTCATTCAGGGATGACAATGTAGAGGTATTAAAGTAAATATTCTATCATCATTTCATTGTTGTTAGTCTCAACATCTTGACTTAGTGCAAACTCATTGGTTAACTTTACATGCAGGTTTTGGCAGTTCTACCCTTTTCTTTCATATTACTATGAAATCAGTTTGTTTCTTTCAGTTGCTGAGCTTAGATGACATTAAAGAAGCCAAAAATATTGACTTAAAGGAGGATGAAGATGATTCTAAAAGAGAGGTATTTAAAATAAAATTTTTGTAAAACAAGGACAACAAGAAAAAAGAACATTCATGTACATTTCAAGTCTGTTTTTTTTTTTTCATCCTCGGCAGGGTTCACAAATTGTCCCTAGAACTCCTCTTGCTTTGCTTCCTCTTGGAGAGAAAGACAAACAAGATGTACTTTTGAGGTTTGTTTTTGAACTAATTTATGACTATTTGTGTGTTTATTTACACCTAGACTTAGACTTTATAGGCTTTATCATAGATAAGTGCAATAATTTTTTTTTTATATGCATCTCCATTTTTTTTTAACAGTCGTACTGGGGAGGTTCTTGGAAGTCGAAATGATTTCAAGGTAACATTTTTAATTCAATACATGTCGTACTTAGTTGGTCAGCCATGTGGGTGCCAGGACCCACACTGAAAAAATCCAAGTGCTGTGCCTGTCCCTGCTCTTTAATACAAGAGGTTTCCACTTAAGTTTGATGTATAACTTGATTTGAACAGATGAACACTTGTACAGTGCATGCCTCTGGGACTCTGCTGTTGGATCTGACACACCTGTCCCTGTTAGACAGCTCCTTCAAGCGACTGACGACTTCTACGCCCTTAATTATACAAGGTTGGTTGTCCAGAATTACCCCTCAGCTGGCAAATTAATGGGAGAGTCAAAGGCTCTTACAAATACAAAACAACCTTTGCACCAGTTCCACTCTCCCATGCCAACTCCTAACTCTGCCCTGCCGCCAAATATGCCATTAAATTTCTATGGGTAAGGGGGGTGACATTACCTATTGCATTTGGAACGGGCAAAATATATGCACAAGCCTAACCAACTGATCAGCAGAATTACCAAGATAAGTTAACAGCCGATAGATGTAAGGAATTAAGGAGTGAAAATTTGCGTATTTGTCTTTGTCTGCTGCAAGTCCTTCAGTGCTTCACATAATCACAAGTTTAAAAGGGGGGTTGACCTATCAGGGACTGCAGTGAAAAATTAGTATTACGGATAAGGTTTGAAAATTCCTTACCTACATGTACATGTAGATGTTTCGGCACTTTGTACAATGTACTTTTTCCTTATCTCCCTTTTAGTTAGTTTATATGCAGTTGGTTTTGCATTGTCTTCCATCTTCGCATAAAATTGTATGTTTTAACAAGAAATATTTTAAATGTCAAAATGTTTTCTGCTCAGAGCCCCAAGCCGTAACTGACAAACAAGCTGCCAATCAAGTTGTTCAAACTGATGATGGAAATTTTGAAGCCGTGGATCTGCCTGGTCAGAATATAATATTAAAAAAATATAAAACAATATTTATATTATTTATTTTTAAACCTGTTGTTCCCAGCAGCATGCACCTGAGTTTAAAATTTGATAAAATGTTATACTAGTTTTTGACAACTTTTCAACACAATTTTATTTGAAATCTTTATGTGGATGATAGCTCCCATTTCAATTGATCAATGGCATAATGTATAGCATTGTAACAGCATCACAGGTCAACATACAAATTGATAGTTTTATTTGAATTCACAAACTAGTAAGTTAGGACTAAAGTAATGTTACTAATAATTAACCGTCTAACACCCAAGAGTGCCAAAAATCAAACTTCAGGGAAAATCCCAAATTTCATTTTGTAAAATATTAAAAAACAAATGGTACCATGCAAAAGTACTACCAAAGAGGTTTCATTTGAATGGTCACACCATAGGATTTCATCCACAGACTCAAAAGTTAGAACAATGGTACCATGCCAAAGTACTGCTGAAGAGGTTTCATTTGAATGATCACACCATAGGATTTTGTCCACAGACTCAAAAGTTTGAACAAATGGTACCATGCAAAGGTACTGCTGAAGAGGTTTTATTTGAATGGTCACACCATAGGATTTTGTCCACAGACTCAAAAGTTTGAACTGCACTACATGCCACCATAATTGACTCAGGGTTTACAAGCTAACAGCACACATGATTTGAGGTTTGATTTTGAAAGGAATAAGTTGAGTTGAGGCTTTGTTTTGTTTGATAGAAGTTGATAACTTTGATGCACCTGAACTGATGGACGAGGACGTGTTCGAAGACGATAATGGTGATGTTGCAGATTATTGCAATGGTGGTGAAAATAATGAGGTGAATTAGTTTCAAAACAAAAGTAAATTTCCTGTTAATATATAAGTATTGAAGTTGCATGAAAGTGTCGTTACACAACTGTATGAATTTTCTTTAGGATTGTACTGATTAAATATAATCATTTTTGGTGCAGTTCTGATCAAGGACACTTGAATTTAGAAGTCTGAACATTTAAGTTTAGAAATAATTTAAAAGATACTGGTTTTAAGTTTTATGTAATATGGGAATGAGAATTTTGATCTGCCTGGAATAGCTTCTTGGATGCACCTGTACCTATGTGTGTGACTTGTATTGGACAAGTTTTAGGTTTTGGATTGATATCAATTAAACAAAAAAGGGCCAAAAGACAGAACCAGGTTGAACTTGTACCAATATGAAAGTCCTACAGGTAGTGAGAACCCAAAGCTGATTGATTGGTTTTATGTAATTTGATGTGTTTGTGCATGAAGATAGTACAACCATCTCCTTGCACAAAACTAAGTAATTTATCTTATTTTTTTAATAATTTTTAGGACAATCATGAAGAAAGGAGGGCACTGAGAGCAAGAACAGAATCTCAGCCTAAACAAGTACAAAACTTACCTGTAAGTGAATTATTTGTAATTTCAGGTGGAAAGTGCTTGACCAAAATAAAGATATGGCAGTGAATTTGTATATTGACAGTAATAATGTGCAGTTCCAGAAAATATCCATACTCCCCCCACGGAAGGTTTTTTGTTTAGCAACCCCCGTCCCCCCAGGAAATTCCAGTTTAGCTTCATACGTTGCTTCTAAAATATTGGCTTTTAAGACCCCCGTTCCCCTAGGAATTTCCAATGACCTTCCATGTGGTGGGTATGGATTTTTTCTGGAACTACACAATAGGCCTGGGGGCAACACTGTACTAACTATATAAAATTATATATCAGTAACAGCATTAGTTCTTAAATGAACCATAAGGAGGCTCTAACAGGGTTGTCCACAACTTTTCAAGTAGCTGGCAAAAATTTCTAAGTAGCCGGATAGCACCAGTAAAGAAACAAATAATTTGATTTAAAAAAAATATATTTATCACAAAAGTAGCCGGCACAAACGACCGAAGTAGCCGGTTAATTCTGCCAGCTGCCGGCTGTTAGGGACAACCCTGCTCTAAAACCATAAGAAAGCTCTTAAACTGATGAAAAGTTAAAATTTAACAGGTTACACTATTTTCTTTCATTATCTCATTCCACAGTTTAAAGATCACTGGAAAATGCTGGATCCACATGATCCAGGAGTGACAAAAAATAAACCTTTTAAGAAGGGTATGTAAACCCAGTCACCAAGCTAGTGTGAGTTGACTGTCAACTGTAACTACAAAGTCCTAATAATAAAGTGTATTATATCCACTGTAAATCGCAACATATCAACTGCTTACTGCTTGTCTTCATCGGGCAATTTCTCGACTGATTATGCGTCACCATAAGTATCATGATGGTCTGCTGTGATTGGTGGAACTCGATCCTCGTTATTCTGGTGAAAGCTGTTCTCTCTGTAGTCTGCTCTAGTACTGTTCTCCTGTTGTGTTTCTTGATCGTTGGCAACCACACTTAAATTTAGACTCTCTTATCCCTGTTGTTGTTGTTGTTGTTAGGATGAAGTCTTAGGGTGCATTTTTTGGGACATATTCTGGTCATTCCAAAAAGAATACTTCTAATTATTGCACCTATTTCCTCTCGTAAAAATATGGAAAGAAGTCACTACTTTGACTGTGCACCTGGAAATGTTTAGTGTGTGAGAATGTTAACGACATAGTTTTGTCACAGGCAGCCCAACTGTGGTGTGTGAGCCACATTAAATTACACATTCAAAGCTAGTAAACAATAATGAATATAGGTAATAATACGATTTGTAGCAGAATTGAGAAACAATAGAAAAATAAAAAATATTACACAATAAAGACTTCTTACCTTTACTTTATTATCCCTTGGTGTGTCCTGACCGGTTTAAATGCATTTTTACCACTGTTGTCACTTGCGCCACTGTTTGCTATAAACAGTGGCACGAGTGACAAAAGTGGTAAAAATGCATTTAAACCAGTCAGGACACACCAAGGGATAATAAAGTAAAGGTAAGAAGTCTTTATTGTGTAATATTTTCGATTTTTCTATCGCTTCTCAATTCCGTGACCAATCGTATTATTACCCATATTTCAATTACTGTGTACCGGCTTCGAATCTGTAATTTGATGTGGCTCACACACCACGGTTGGACTGCCTGTGGTTTTGTTAGCATATTATGATTTCAGAATGACCAGAATATGTCCAAAAAAAACATGCCCTTAATATGTGGATCCATAACCCTCATGGTATGTAAACTGGAGATAAGAGCTGAGCTGCCACTTGGCTCATGAAATGTTTTCCTTCTTACTTATTTCACTGAATTATTGAACATTGAAATTTTGCAGGGAAACCCTTCAAGAAACCATCATCTATAGTCTCACAACAGCACAAGAAGAAAAGGAAACGACAAGAAGTAAAGCAGGAACCAACTCTTATTCCCATTAATCAGTTTATCTCCCAAGCATGTAAGTTGAATCTGATTCATATTACATTCCTGATTGTAATTACTGTTTCTTAGAGGGCTTATTTTTGGAGGGGGTTGGGGCTTATTATTGGAGCAAGTTTCGGGCTTTAAAAATGGATCAGCATATATTTGGAAAGAAATATTGTGTCTAAAATGTCAAGGCTTCAATGGGTATACTGTGCTAAGTAAAATAATGAAACTCAAGCACATTTGCCAATTACAAGATGAGACAAAAATAAGTCATGTCGGCATGAAATGAACATCTTTAACATGACATGAAGTATAAATGAGAATGAAAACTGTAAACTTAATGGTATGTAAGTAGAATAAAGTTTGTGTGGGGACTATCAGAGTGTTATGCCTTAATCATTCTTGGGATCTTAAATGTAATATAATCCCAAGGACTTACATTGTTTATTTTATGTGCAGCTTGGTAAATTTGCAAGTAAACTGTATTCAGTCTACTTACAATTTTTTGTTTAATATGAAAAATGTTTTTTCTTACCTGAAGGCAATTTCATTCAGAGAATGCATTTCATTATTAAACTTAATTTATAAATATTTTTTATTGCAGTTTATTCACATGCATCCAAAATGCTGAAAAATCCACTAAAAACACCAACATTTCCAGGTTTGTGTGAATAATTTAACCTTACCAAAGAATTTTGAAAATAGCAGCCCCCATTACTTTCGAAATTAGTGGTCCCAACTTTCAAGAAGGAACTACTTTTGGCTGGCTATTTCTTTCCGACTGCTAAAACAGTCATGCAAAAAAAAAAACATTTTCAAGAAATTTATTGCACAAAGTAAATACAACTGCAAAATTCTGGTTGTCAACACCAGAATTCTAAGCTATTGTTGCATCGGGACGTCGCATGCAGTTTCTTTTCCAAAGTTTTTCTTACATCAGTAAGTCTGTTACTTTTGAGTGGGTCTTAACTTTCGGGAATTGCAAGCAAGATCTCGAAATTGATTTTACTTTTGGGTCGCTGTTATATTTGTAAATCTTACAGTTGATAGTACTTTTGAGTTTTGTGTATACTAACTAAAGGACTGCCAGAAACAGTTTTCCAAACTGAAGATGTTCCTATGTGATACACAATTTATTGTATTATTTTTCCAGAGTTTGAATACTTGTACTGGATAGAATTTAGAAGACAACAAAAAATACAGGCCAAGCAAAAACAACTTTTGGTAAGATATTAGATACAAATAATTTGTAGCTTCTCAATTTATCATGGCCGACAAAACAATTTGGCTGACAAATTGGTATGACGGTATGTGTAAATTATGCTTTAACCTACTTTTCTGTTCCCTTTTAGTCCCAGGTTGCAACTAATGAAGAAATTGAAGAACTAAAATCTATTGTAGTTAAATCAGAAGAGGATGAAGAAATTGTAAATGAAGACCAAGGCTTTGGTAGCTTACCTCTATGGATATTTTTTTGTACTTTTAAGTTGGCAGCTTAATGTCAAGTTTGTCAAGTTTTTGTTATTTTGTGCTTGTTAACTCACTCTCTTAATGTCCTGACATCATAGTTGATAATGATGATGTTTGTTTATTGCATCTCAGATGTCGACAATGATGATGATGATGATGATTTGGGTGGTGAAGTGCCTGATGATTTCTGCCTGGGTGATGCTGATGCGCCTGAACCAGTTCAACCCATGGGTATGGTGCCAAAAAAAGACTTCTGAAGGTTATTCTTAGTATTTTTTCCAGTTTTTTTATAATAATGTTTTCAAATTCAAATTCACAGCCTTAGATGAACCTTCAGATGGTGTAGTTATTTCAAGCTATGAAGAACTGGTTCGAAAGTATGTGGTAAGTGTGTGGTGCAATTCAGTCACCCTCTGCTTTTGATCTTTTAGGTTTCTATCCACTTTCTCTTTGGAATTCTGCCCTTTTTCTCCTTTAGTTAGGCCCCCTTCTCTCCAGTGTGTGCTCCCTTTTTCTCCTGCATTCCCCCTTCTCTTCTCTAGTGGCAATGTGCCAGTTTTGCTCGGATCCATCCCCTTCTCTCCCTGTCCTACTTCTTTCTATCCCGGTTCTTCCCTGTTCTCTTCCAGTCCCACCCCCTTCCCTTCTGTTCTCTCCCAGTCCCACCCCCTTTTCTTCCATTCTCTCCTAGTCCCACCCCCTTCCCTTCCGTTCTCTCCCAGTCCCACCCCCTTCCCTCCCGTTCTCTCCCAGTCCCACCCCTTCTCTTCTGTGCTCTCCCAGTTCTACTCCTTTCTCTCTCCAAACATTACTTAACTTTGTTTTGCTAACATTATTGCATCTATTGCACAGGACGGCTATCTTACGGAGGCACAGCAGTATGCGCAGGAGACAGATTTAAGCAGAAGAGTTAGAGACTGGGAAGAAAGAATTGTTCCAGTTTTATCGGAGGAGGTGAACCATGATATTAAGTTGACATCTTAACTGCCCTTCATTTAATTGAAACAGTGATGAAGTTGTTTTTGACCTTCTTTTTAGCAGGCAATGTTGAAATAAAAATCTTTCTTATGTTCTGATTTCGTTTACAGGAAACTCATAGACCATTTGACATCCATAGATATGGTGAAGAAATAATGGAATCCTTTAGAGGTACTGTCAGTTTACTAGGTTATTAATAAAATAAATACTTTTTAAAAATACTTTGGAATGTTGAACCTTCAATACAAATGTAATTATTAATATAGAATAAAGGCTAACCTAACAGCAGTGCTCGTAGAGAATAATTTTTGAATTGTAACAGAAGAATAATGCAAATTGACAATGTGTAGTTCCAGAAAAAACCATACCCACCCCATGGAAAGTCATTGGAAATTCCTAGGGGGAGGGGGATCTTAAAAGCCAACATTTTAGAAGCAAAGCATGAAGCTAAACTGGAATTTCCTGGGGGGACGGGGAGGTGCTAAACAAAAAACCTTCCGTGGGGGGAGTATGGATATTTTTTGGAACTGCACAATAATATCAGTAGTATTCATTTTATAGATAAGATTGGAATTGAAAATGCAAAATATAGGGCTCTGTAGTGCCAGTTGGCCAATACAGCCTGCAGACAAAAAGAGGTAGCACTGAGCTGGTTTGAATGTTAACATGTGCAAAATACATGTGGCATGTCTATCACAGGTCAAGGTGATAAATCTTGATATAACAGCATTATCTGGGGCTTGTACTGGATACATTAAAAGGGATGGAAATTAGCACTCACCCACCTGCCTAGGCATGTGTCAAATTAGTCTTAGAGCAGTTTTCAATTGAGTGTCGTAAAACCAAAACCAAAGTAATTACTCTGACCAATCACAGTAGTCGTAAACAATCCAATGAACCAATCAGAGCTCGAAGCAATTACATGTCGGCATCGCCAAGCGTGGGAAAACGTGTGTGAGCAAGTCACAATTGGTTTTGGTTTTACTTCTGATTGGTCACAAAAATGGAGTGAGATTTTTTAGCCAATCACAAAGCATAGCAATGCAAAACCGAAGCAATTGTGTAATTACTTTTGACACTCAATTGAAAACTGCTCTAAGTATCAGATGCTTTCTCGCGCTACCCCCTGTGGATGTGACTAGTGTCAAATCTTCTTGGGCAAGTACAAACTGTACACTAATTGTTGGTGTACCAAAATTAAGTTTCCAAATCTGTACAAATGGGGACCGTGTGTAGTGGCTAATTGATACCTGTTAACTCCAATACTGTACTACAGAGTATAGAGCCAATTAACTAATTAATTGTTTGCTCTTGTTCAGGAAAATCTAAACAACATTTCAAAGAGGTAGCAAATGGAAAGGTAATGTTCTAATATTTAATGTCATTGTTATATTTAAAAGTCATGTGTCTTAAGCTAAAAAACCTGTCCTGACACCTTCGACATTTCTTAAAACAAGCTGGTAAGCAAAGTGAGCCTGCTTTGAGGCTAACAACTACCTACCTTAATATGTTAATAGCATTTTAATATGTAAAAGCTAAGGCCAATGTTAAAGTCACTGAACCAGTTGCTGTCTTATCATGAAACCACACTAAAGACTGCCACAATTTTTCTAAAATTGACTGTTTCTCTATCTTATTATTTTCAGGAATCATTTGAAATCTGCCGATTATTTCTAGCCACCTTACAGCTGGTAAGATGTGACTGTGATAGCTATTTGCCATGAGACATTTCAAAACTTTTTCTATGAAGCTCTCTTCTAATAAACTCCATTGCTTTTAAGCCACATTAATGTACATGTGTAGAGCTGCAAACAAGTCACAGTTTAGAGGCATAGCAACCTTGATCTATGCCTTAAAATACCCCCCAGGGCACAAAATCAATATGGCTACCACATCAGTAAAAAGGTCTATTGAGCAAAAGCACAACCTTATTCAAAAGTCCCCTACATTTACAAGATTATTTTTGTTTCATTGCAGGCAAACAATTACAATGTAGAGATCACTGCTGATGGAGTTGGAGAAAAATCAGTCGACACTATGATGCTTAGACTTATTAAAACAACGCCTGGACAAGAAGCTATAGCTAATTTTAGAGGTCACACTTCACCATGATTTTAACTACTTCATACAAGTCATGTATCTAGGTGTTTTCAAATTACTGTCTGTACATATCAGAATCAACTAAAATGGCTTCATCTAATAATTATTTTAACATCACTTGAAATTGTTGTAGAAATAGCTGACGTGACATTAAGCACTTTAATCTTCTACTCTCATAGATTTTAAAATTTTATATTTATTATCCAAGTATTTTTTTACCGTAACCTCTAAAATTCTCTCACTTGTACAAAGTTGTGTTCACTGATCAATATAGACCATCTCAACATAACAGTAAAATAAACAGTTGTGTGTAACAAACTGGCTTGTATTTGGCTTTGTTGTTGTTGTTTTTAATTATGAATCCCTATTTTAATAAATTAGCACCCCGCTTGTATCCTACAGTCAGTACCATAAAAAAGGGAGCTACTGGTACCATGACAGTAACACTATAGCGCAATCCAGTGTTGATTGACATTTGTCTATTTAAACTACTTTCGGGTAGTTCCTGTACACCTGTTAAATGATTCAGCTGGTTATCTGTTTTTATACTAATCATATCAATAACAAAATTCCCAATTATGATTGGTCATCAGCGCACCTATTTCTTATCGAATTGGCTCGTAGTCACATGGGTGTCCAATTACAGCTATCCAATTATGACTTCTTGTAATTGGATAGCTCTAATTGGATACCTGCATTGCACATGCATCAATCAGGTGCACTTGAAGTTTTTATTTTGCTGTGACATTTCCCTCCAGGTTCAAATTTAATGGACATATCCTTAATAAAAATAAATTCCACATAGACTTTTTAATTTTAATTTTTGTTATTTAATTGGTAATTGAACTTTGTGTCGTACAATTCAGGGCAATCATGCTCGGAATTTCAAATCATCCTTGCGCTCTACACTCAGCTATTTTAAAACTACTCACCCAATTACTATAACTTATCAAGTTGACACCAATGTAGCCTTATTCAGACAATCCTCCGAGGTCGCTCGCACTCACTTCCTCCTTTCCTCAACTGATGTCTGCTGTTTGAGGGCTTGGTCTTGATGTCACCAATCACAGTGTGTTTAGTGCCATTCAGGAAATTGCTGATGGAGAATAAACAACTAACAAACACTTCTGATTGGTGTAAGTATTCAATGGTCAGATGAGGTCAAGAACAAACCCTCAAACAGGACATTAGATGTGTGTAAGCACATGTGCGAGCAATCTCCGACCATCTGAGAATCACGCTCACACCAGTGTCGTGCCCTGCATGTGTTGTGCTATGTACAGTAAGCTAAGTTGCCAGTACATTGTATGTTGTGCTATGATAAAAATGAAATAAGCCACCACTTCCCAATAAGCATTTGCTCTTGAGCTCCAGATACCATGCTCCTCTTCAGAACCTCCGATTTCATTGGACCTGGGTATCTCTCGAATGTATTGTTTTAACGCAAGGGTCTGTTGTTTGTTCTATTTTTTTCTCAGCTAATCCTGTGAGGCATTCCAAGGCGTAAATCCCGCCTCTTGCCAAAAATCAAATTAGGAAAATCCCAAATTTCATTTTGTAAAATATTGAAAAATAAATGGTACCAAACAAAAGTATCACTGAAGGGGTTTTGTTTCACTGTTGCTGCTATCCACAATGGAACTTGTCCCAAGTCTCTGTGATCAGATGATTGCCAAGAATATCTTTATAGCAACAAAATGTATGATCGAGTTTTGACATTTACCAGCTTCAGAGTCTTTCATCAATTCTGAGACTTAAGTAATTTTGGCAAAGACAATCTCCATAGTAACTTCAAAACTTAAAACTATTTCTTCCCTTAAATTCAATTTAAATTCAAAATTGAGAGTTTTTAACATAAGAATTTGGTATTAAATTATTCATTCCTTATTTTCGTATCTAATGTTATCAGTCATTTACTTTATAGTGAGCTTCTGTAATTGTTTAGTGTGCAGCAACCCGCCACGATTAACTTTAGTTATTTGTGGGTTGCTAATATATTTTGTTTTATTATTTGAAAATAAATCGTTGTTGTTGTTGTTGTTGTTTACTGAGTTGACAAGGTAAATTATATAATTGACCACTAAAAAGATAAAAATGCTGACATTCTGAGCACTAATAATAGAAGTACTTTTATCAAGTTTTTTTTAGCAATGTAATTTTAATTGTAATTTTTTGTAGCTAATTCTTACTGTAACTGTATTATTAACTGTATTATCACTTTTTAAACTATTGTCACTGCAAAGCTAAGCAAGGGGAGTGTTTAATTCAAGTATTAGTAAATTGTAATTGTCAGAGTTTGACAATTATGTGCCTTGGTAACCTCTATAATAATAAAAAATTATCAATTTTGCAGATTCTGGTAGAAAATATTTAAATGCACCAAAAAATCACAACATATAAAGCATGTAGCAATTTTAAAGATCTTTAATTAACAACATTAAAGCCCACAATAATATGCCAAACTGTGGGCAGATTTCTGATGGATGTTTGATCTCAAAGACATTTCATTAACAGGTGTTAAAATTTATCAAAAAAAAAACTATTATTGTTATACAAGAAACTTGCAAACGTCTTTCTTTCCTTAGTTTTAATTTAAAATTATTTAATTTCTGTGGAATATTTCATTTTCATCAGCTTCTTAAGGCTTTTAATGAAACGAGAGAAATTAAACATTTTAATTCTATATTCCAAGCGACACCCACGCTTTTATAGGACTTATTTCATAGTGCAATATAATAACAATTTGATATTAATTTCCGTGTTCTCCTTTCATAAACATAAGGAACTCTGGAATCTCTTTTTATATTTACAATTTTCTATGAGAATCGATTCATTCACTATAAAATGATTCACAACATACCCTATAAACCGATTTAGTAAAAATAGAAAAGCCAATAATAAAATTTATGGCCAAAACAGCGAAATGCTAATTTGGGACGCTCAGCTGAGCAAGCAATTTCTAAAACGACAAAATGGTAATTAATGTGTTTCACTGCACGGATATAAGTATATTTTCATAATACGCAACTCTTTAGTGGGAGCAGAAAAATCAAAATGAAAGGCATATTCGCGCGATTGGTACACAATAAATACATTGTATTCTCTTTATGGAATACATTTGACGTGAATAAAGTCGCAGTTTACTATTTCCATTATCTAATCCCTTTTCGGGATAAGAAGTCTTTCAACAAAAAGAATCAATAAAAGTTACCTCTCCTGTCCATAAGAGCAAAAGTTCTTCGTCGATAACAGATTTAGTAAGCCAATGCCACTTATGTCTAGAAAATCATGAACTTCGTCCATCGTGTCACGGGACATTTAGACACACGGACTTCAGTCGGATTTGTCTTTTTGGGATTTCCTGAACGGAGTTAATGCAACTCCCCCAACAGCCGACACAGCAGTATAAGTCGTCGATAAAGCTGTCCCTGCCACCCAACCAACTCCACCGACAACTGTGGCGGCTTTGCTGTAAACTCCACCGGATAACCTTGAGAACAAGCCTGCTTGAGGTTCCCCTTCGTCTTTCAATGCTTCTTGCGGGGGTTCTCCTTTTACGTCGATTTCCTTCGAATTTTCGTCTTTCTAAAAATATAGAAAACATGGCTTAAAAAGAACAATTTAACCACAGTATTTGTCATCAAAAATGCCACCTTTGGAGCCAATAAACGCTGATAAAGATTTCATGACAACATTTGTGCGATAAACAACGAACCTCTTTCATGGTGAACTTTTTATCGCTACTGTCTGATGGCGAGTTCGAACGTCGAACCTACAAAAAACGAATAAAACATGTAAAATAATTCGCCTACGTCCTGACGTAGCGAAATTAAAATTCAAGGTTCAAGAGTAAATACAAAAGAATTCTCGTACCACGATTTGCTGCGTGGAGCTGCCGTCGGAAACCATTGGAAATAAATTTTTAACAAATGGGCTTCTTCACAGCTAGGCAACAAGTCCGTAAATCGATTTTAAACAAACGGGCATTGTCTTTCAACCAATCAACACTAATACATGTTTGTTTTGCCTTCAACACGATATCCCGGTTTTCTACCAGCTCTAACTTGAATATTTTTTTTGGGCAGACGCACAAGACTAAATTTTGTTTTTACTATTTGTCGTAAATATTCGTGTGCAGATTTTTAAACCTGTTTAAACACAACAACAGTGAGATCGCAGAAAGAAATACATTATAAAATACTGCAGAAAAAATGCGTAAAAATGAAATATCCGTGAACAATTTTCAATTAAAGTTGTTTATTTCTTCTTTTTAAATAAAATATTTTCATTTACATTTTGAAAAGAAACAACACTTTTACTTCCGCCATTCACCGGAAATAGAAATTTCTAACTTATTTGGATGAAACCGGAAGTAATAAGCAAATCAATGAATATCGGAGAAAAACTGGGCAAGAGCAATTATATCAAGATGGCGCCTTTTTTGTTTCTGGTAATGTCTCCTGAGATTGTTGCTTTTTAGTACCTTTTTTGTGCATAATTGGACCGTTAAAAAAAGAGAATTTCGCGCCTAAAATCTTGAAAGCTAACCCTGGAATGTCTTCAGTTGAAGTACATAAAGAAAGCGACAGGAAAACGATAAAATCGCCACTGGTCGGAGAAGCAAGTGTTTCAACAATTGAAGAAACTCCAGTTCTTTCAGGATTTTCGTTGCAAGACCCAGCGAAAATCAGCCGAACGGGTTCAACAAGCTCAGACAGTTCATGGACAGAAAAGTTGCTCAATTCATTAAAGTTTAAAAGTCCGGGACCACTGCTGAAAGATTTTAACCCAGACACGAGTCGGCGAGAAATGCGGAAATTAAAACGGCTTGGTATAAAAGACTGGAACGATCCCACCAGCCGAATAAAAAGAAGACAACAGAGACAAAGAAAACGACCGCAGAAACAGACATTTCACGATCGATCAGGCGTTCGAATGTCTGATGGCAGAGATGTTTGTGATTGTCAAGATACTGACTGTCCCGGATGTCATTTTCCATGTGCGTCTTGTGGTTCGGAAAAATGCGGCGTTGAATGTCGCTGCGATCGTCAGTGGACTTATTTGAAGGATATAGAGATTGAAAACCCGCTACCGAGTGTAGCTCGAAGATTAGCAAGTCGATAAATATGTAGAACACTGAAGGGAGACATGGGACAATTTTTCAATCCCGCCCCCCCCCCCCCCCTGCCCATGGAAGGCGGGATGGTGGTGGAATATTTTTTTTTCAAAAGAAGCCGATAAAATTTATGGGCTTAACTGCAGAATAACCCACCACTCAGAAGCTCTTCCTCCCAAAATAGTGGCCATACAACTACATAGTAAGAAAGACCACCCCACCACTCCAGTCTTTCTCACTGCGTGGCCACATAGCTACCATCCCCTAGAACAGAAATACAAAATATCTTTCTTGTTCTTAAAACATGAAAAAAGGAAGAAGTGTGGGGAGGACTGCATTGCCACGTATCCAGTTTTATCTGGGGTACAGCTTCAAAGTGGTGGGGTATTCTGCAGTTACTCCAACTTGTGACCTCTCGGATGTGGGTGTCAGAATCTGGCCTTCCATAGAGGGGGTGCAGATAAAAAATGGAATGCCCCACTGGCACATGGGGTTAACTGTCACTGTCATTCTGGCAGTAATCCTTGAATATTACATAGGCAAATCCTTTCTTTACAATAATTAGCAAGTTTGTCTCATTCTCTAATTAAGCTACAACAAAATCAACTCTGCATATTGAAAGGATATAGCAAAAATAAAATAGAAATATAGCAAATGTAGATGTAAAAAATAGTGTCAAGATGACAGTCATATGTTGTCTCAAAAGACAAGAATTATATTAGTTGGCTCATTTCTTAATTTAATTTATTGTTTAAAAAAACATAATTTTACACTGCACCAATCAACAGCATCAAGTTTCACCTTTTTTCTTAATCCACTAAAAAAGACTCGGTCTGCCCCAAAAAGGTACTGTTACAGATTTATTATCAACTAAGTTGATTTAAACTATTGTGTTGATATTTAAAAGCAGTATATTGATATTATATTGTATGATATGGTAGTAAAACTAAAAGATTGTAAATTTTCTGTGTTCAAAGAATAGTGTTTTGTGAAGTAACACTATCTATTTAAATATACCCTTGTAGATACAAATTAATTCAGCTTCAAAGCTCTAAGTGAAGTAAAGTGATGTTTTACATTACCTCACCTCTTAATGTTTATTTATGAACAGGAGGTATATTGGAACTGAAATAAAGGGTTCCATTATTTTGCAGTCGCAAATCTGAAATTATAACAAAGAACTAATGGTCAATGTTTGTAAGCAGTTGCCAGTAGCATCATTGTATAAAATACCTGCATTAATTTTAACATAACCAAGGTTAGTGGAGTATGGTTTTGTAGAATGTTTATTATTGGCACATTTTCTGCCTCCATGTGAGTTATAGATGTCTCAGTTAAAGGGGCAGTGTTTTGGGAATTTTGACCTCTTTTTGGTCAAAACCATGCTAGTCTGACATCAAATCAAAAATCAAATCATTTTATTTAAGTGTCAAAGTATTTAGTATGCAAGTACTAATTGTGGATGCTTTCCATATTTAATTGGAATTTGGAAGTGTTGGTTTTTTAGGAGAGGGGAAAACCGGAGTACCCAGAGAAAAACTTCTCGGAGCAACAACAAACTCAACCCACATGACGCCAGGCCAGTAATCGAACCTGGGCCACATTGGTGGGAGGTGAGTGCTCTCACCACTGCGCCACCCCTGCTCCCCTAACATAGTTTCTGTCTGATCTGTTTACGTCAAAATCACGGTGTTAATGTAATTTTACGTATCCCACCGCTGCCACCATGTATCTTGCTCGAGTGTTAAAATCATATATTTTATTGTATTAAAGACAAATCTTCGTACAAGTAGGACACGCTAGTGTCCATATTTGGGATGCTATCAATATCTCGAGATGATAGTGTCTGTGTCATGCAAGGCTATCACGTTGCAAATACCATACCTTTACTTTTAAGGTTTTTAAAAAGCCTTTATCTCCCTATCTGTTCTAAGTCTTCTAACCCATTTTGGAAACGAAACATAATGTGGGAACTTGAAAATTTTGTGTCCAACAACTTCTTCGGGTTGAAATTCATTCAAACCCAATCTATAGACAAATTCGGCTAACGCATTGTTGTACCCAATTCAAACCTCCTGGGAATAAGATTCTTTGTTCACAATATTTCCATATCATTTGCATGTCAATGCTTTATTCATATGGAAATATGACGAACAAAGAGTTCTTATCCCAAAAGGTTTGAATTGGGTACAACAATCATTGGCGAGTGGAGACACTCGTTACCCGATGCTCTCGCGCTTCACCTAAAGGCCTGGCTACAAAGGTCATTGGACCACACGCATGCTCTACTCGTTCTCTTTTTGCTTCGATCGCCATCTTGGATAATTGAAGTGAGTACTATGGTTCGCAATCCGCAGGATTTTTTGGCCATCCATCGATCAATCCATAATCTTTCAATAAAATTCAATCACTGATATTCTAAACAATCCTCCATTGTCTGAATTTTGTATTTGCAATGAGCAAAAGCCCCTAAATAGATCACAACTTTAGGATACTTGTTTTCTTTCATGTGACATCAACACATCGAAATACAATAATCTTTATTTATACTCGATACTTTGCTTGAAGTTTTATTGTCTAACTTTCTCTAAACGCCACGAGCTCAAAGGCAGAACTCAAGAATGATTAGTTTTATTCTTTCATTTTGTTTAATAAACTAATGTTTTATTGGCTTACTTGGGCTGCTTACGCTGTAATAATATGGTCGTTCATGTTTTCGCTTTAATTTCCCATAGGATGCTGATTCCCAAGAAAAACAGGGTCTTAATCTACGAATTCCTCTTCAAGGAGGGCGTTGCGGTGGCGAAGAAGGATTTCAATGCCCCAAAACATCCTGAAATCGAGGGAGTTCCAAATCTACAAGTTATTAAGGCAATGCAGGTATATAGCAATTTTCTCTATAAAATAAAATCAATCTTATATTTCTATTCTAATTGTGTGATCTGCAAAAAGCATAACCCATCACAGCAGATATTCGTAACAGCATATTCGTAATCACTTCCAGGCATTCTTGCATTCTTTTTCTGTCCAAAATGACTGCATATGTGAAATTGGTGGCTGATGTAATTTATTAAACTCTGGCCACTACAGTAGGATGTCATTAACTCAGATCTCCCATAACTTAATCTCCCCATAACTCCAACCATACAAAGTTCATCCTGCTTCACTTCCTTATAACTCAAATAGTTTTGTGCTTGTCCTGTTGGGGTGCTACTGTATATACCAAATTGAAGAAACATTGTCAGGTGAAAAGCATAAACCATGAACGATGCAACCCAAAGGTTTACTGGGAAGTTGGGTAAATTAATCTTTGTTTGTGACAGAATACACATTATATTAACACACGATGCATAAATCATGCTCTAAAATGCCTCAAACAAGAAAACATCTTCATTTTCAAGAAATGGAATATCACTAATATATAATGCTCACCAATGCTTCCTACCCAGAATCCCATTCAGTCTCATAGTTCATGGTTTATGCTTTTCACACGTAAACGTTTCTTCAATTAGGTGTATACGTTCTGCCACCAATCTGACATGTGTACTGTGGTAAGGGACTTATACTTAAAAAACCCAGTTGTCAGACTTGTTCTCAGCAGGGCTGTGATAAGTAGCCAGCAGCTGACTGTTATCACGGCTGTAATCATGCGTTCTATAAGCACAATTCCCCCCTTTAAAAACTGAGCTTATGACTGAAAGATCAACAACAAATGCATTGAGATGGGACCTAGGTGACGTCAGTGATCAGTTTGCAATTACCAATAATCACTTATCATAATTATTGCACCATTAAGCTTTGAGGTGCCCAGCTGCACAAGGAAAATAAGTGGTCATAAACTCAAGAGATTCTCTTTTAGTTGTTGTCCTTGAGTTGTTTTAAAACTTGAGTTGCCAGTCATCCTCACTGCAGTTGCCGCCCAATATTGACGGCACTGTATTATGGCTGGCAACTATTTAGAAGATGATCAGCAACTCAAATTAAAGGACAACCATGCAAAGCTACATGTATTTTGAGTGTATAATGGCTATTTTCCTTGTGTAGCCAGTAACCTTGAAGCTTTATGATAGTCCTGACTCAGTTGAATTCATTTGATTAAAGACGAAGTTCTGGTATAAGAGGAGCCTGGCCTGGCCTGGCCATTCTCACCTCCAGTCGTCAATCAACCACTGAAGCATAAACAACTGACAAATAACATGCGTCATTACTAAGACCATTGCTAACAATTTGGAAAAACTTTATGAAAGCTATATCAGAAGTCTTTATGAACTTCTATTTCTTTTTTAGTTTAGGTAAAATCTTGGTTTTATCAGATTTTTGAAGCAAATTATGCTCAAAGGACATGCAAGTTAACCACGTTTTGTGACTGAAAGACACCTAAATTTGCATTTCACACCCAAAAGGTGTGAAATGGGGGAGGAGCTAAGCTTTTTATACCGGAACTTCGTGTTTAAGGAGAAAGGGTAACACTAGAGTGTTATGGGAAGGGACAAAAGAAAGATTGTGAGTCACTGGAATTAACTTATTAATAAGGGCTGCTTACTTGGAGTTTCTCAGAATGTAGTTGTTTATTTTCTGGACTGTTCATTTAGCGAAATGTTCACTTGGTACATCAACACAGGGCTCGAAGTTAAAAAAATAGTTCAGTCGCCATTTTGCGACTAGATACGAAAATCAAGTCGCAAGTTCACAAATATTAGTCGCAAAATTAAGTAGCAATACAGAACGAAACATGCAATACTATAAACTTGGCCGCCACAATCGTAACGATCAAGACATTTTTCTCGATTTTAAAACTAGTGTACAACTCAAAATTATATTTTTTGGTGAAATTAGCTTCCAGAAAGGATACAATCTTCGAACATATCTACTTAAACGTCCATCACCGTTGCGAAATTGATGATACTTTGGCGGATTCCACCTGGCCGCGATCGGCCGCGATGACAGCTCTAATCCAGCGGTTTAACAAACAAAAATATGAGCCTGCAATACATATGAATAAGAAACCGCTGCTATGGCGGCCGCGATCGAGGGAATAGCATTGCGTCGTAACATTGCGGGTAAATTACGTACAATTTTACCCCATATCTTCAAATGTCTACGATAATCAAGGCACACAACAATATATTTTTTCAGTTCTTTATTTATTTCGGCAAAAATAGTGGCAAAGTAGCGACTGCTAGGCTTTTCTTTTCGTTATTGGCCAAGGCGAAATCTACTCGCAAATTTGCGACTCCTCTGGAAGTTTTAGTCGCAAACACAAAAATTAAGTCGCAAATGCGACCGTATTGGTCGCAATTTCGAGCCCTGCAACAGTTCACAAGTTCCTATTTGTATTTGTACACCTGATTGAAGAGTGACAATGTGTGGGGATTTTGTTTTTTTGCCAATAAGTGCTTCTCTGATTATAGTGATGTACAGAAAACATGTTTAGTGTAACAAGTTATATTAATGTTTTTTCCTCCTTTTGCATTCTCATAGTCACTTAAGTCTCGAGGATACGTTGCAGAACAGTTTTCATGGCAATATTATTACTGGTACCTTACAAATGAAGGTAAAGACTCGCTCAGTAGTTTTTTTAGAGTAAATCCTGTTACAAGTTTTGTTGCCTTCTGATTTTTACTTCCCTTCATTTGTTTAATGCTTAAGTTTGCTTGCTTGCCAGGTATCACATATCTAAGAGATTTCCTACACCTTCCTCCTGAGATCGTACCAGCTACCCTTCGTCGACAGGCAAGGGCAGAGACAGCTCGACCCAGACCAAAAGGTAGGCTTGCAAACCTTAACTTTTCAAACTTAAAATTTGCATTTGGTGCAATATGTTTACGGGGGTGACGACTCTAAACAAACGCTGTTTGAGCAATAGTGTGTGGAACTGAAAGTTGTCCCGAAAATTTGGAATATCTTCCCGATTTTTTCCGAGACATTCTTGCAAAAATTTCAAACTTCCCGAAATTTTAACAACATTATCTCATGTTTCCCCAAAAATTTTTCGAGTCTCCCGATTCCCGGCAAAATCTTCAGATTCCCGGAAGAATTTTGTTTTTCTCCCAAAACAGGCCTTCTTAGAGTTGTCACCCCCTGTATGTTTGGTAGCATTCCTTAGACAATTCAGTTTCAGGTTTAGGTAATTGACATTGTTTGGATTTTATTGTTAGCTAGATCAAAAATCTGAAAGATCTGTTCAGTTTATCATCCCAAGGCCCATGTATGAAGGGGCTATTTTCGTCTGTTTGCAAGTTCTGAACAATCTCTGCTATTGATCTGAAACAAGTTTGCCAAATGGAATGCACTATCTGAACGATACAACTCCAGAAGTGGATCATTCAGATTGCAATCATTGGTTTGCAATGCTGTGCAAAGTGTTTTTAACTTAAGTCTGTGGATAAAATCCTAAAGTGTGACCATTCAAATGAAAGCTACTGAGCAGTACTTTGCAGTGGTGCTGTTTATTATGCTGTACAAAGTGGTTTGAGTCTGCATCATGTATACACACCTCACCAGCAGTGGTTTGTTCATTTCACAAACTGAGGCTGTTGAACATTAAATTCCTGACCCTCTTTCAAAAGGATAACTTTTAAGTTATTATATGGTAGGATTTTATAGTCATCTTGGATGACCGCACACCTGAGAAAATAGATCCCTGATAATCACAGTTTTATTCTAATTTAACAGGTCCAGATCAGCCTCGTGGACCACCCTCAGGAGACTCTGCTGACCGTGAGGCTTACAGACGTGGCCCTGCCCCAGGAATGGAGCCAAAAGGCGGTGCAGGCTCAGACTTCAGGCCTGAATTCGTAAGTTCAGATTGTATAATATTATTTAACTCATAAAGCTAAAGGTGCAGTTGTTTGGATGTCAGTGCACCAGGCTCTAAATATAAAGGGGCATAGTTTGTTAATTCTCTCACTCCTGAAACCACCTTGTAACTAAGACTCATGATCTCACCCTACTTTATGAGGCTGTGGATGAAATCCTAACGTGTAACCATTATAAATGAAGGGTCTTCAGCAGTACTTTTCAGAATTTTGGATGGAGGCATGCCGTCCATACCCCCATTCCTATTACCTTGTAAACATTAGAATTGCAGTGAGGATGTTTTTGAAGGAATAATTTATAGTTTCTCTTCTGGCTCCAGTTGCTCAAAAGGTATAGTGCTATGCACCTTTTTGAAGTTTTCCTAGCTTGGTACATGGATGGCCCCTTCTTACACCAGGTTTACTACTTTCAGGAAATTTACAAGATGTATTGAGTAGACAAATTGCATTAGCCATGTTGATTATTACATTCGTCAAAACCACACATTGCGGTCGGGTGGACTATACATTTGTTCTTGTAATTAGTTAGCCCAACCTGATTGCATATCTTATTGGTAAAATTGAAAGCCTCATGTTTTATTTTTTGTCATGATATTCACTCGACTGTTTTCCGTTTTCCACAGAGAGCTGGATTTGGTCGTGGTCGTGGTGGATTTGGGGCTCCACCTCAACAGTGAACAAATATTCAAGATCATTGTTAATAGCTTGAAAAATAAACATTACTGAAATGCATCTCTTGTAGTCACTATTTATTTTCTACAAGCCCTGGGTGTAAACAGTTATTGTGCAATTGAACACCTATCCTGTGCGCAGGCACAAGAAATTAGAGAGGTATTCACATGGGCAAGTGAAAACCTAGTCTCCTTTGCAGCTGTTATGTGGGTTTTCACACAACCTTCTTCTGGGAAGAAATACATGACAACCCAAATAATCTGCATAGTTCACTAGCATGAGCCTTGATAGACCCAAAATAGCCAACGAAAAATTACCAAAATGTTTTTCTCAACTAATAATAAATCTTATAAAATTTAAATGATTTATTTCACCTTTGGTATAAAAATGCATTGTTTAAAGCGTGTAACACACTACACTACAAGACACACGTTTTACAGAAGGCATAATGTCTTTGTTTGTTTGTTGATTTGAAAGGGAACTTTAAATCAATAAATAATGGTTAAAAAGAGAGAAAATTAATTTTCAAATGGCAGAAGCTTGATAGGAATCATTTCCAGAAAAAACATTTTTTAATAATAAAATCAATATATAATAAATAATATATTTATTGTAAGTTGTGTTACACTGTAACAGGGTTAACACAGAAACTGGAAAGAACATGCCATGACTTTAATCCAATTCCATAACCCAAAAATGGCCCCGTAAGCCGCATGTTTTGATGCTTGACAGTGTCTTAAATCTTTTCTTAATCGCCAACTAAAAACGGCTT